>LQNS02276620.1:4234259-4259415 GCA_001587735.2 Parhyale hawaiensis
TATCTCGATCGACAGCCCACCTCGCGGAACAGAAAAGGAAATAGAGAACCTACCTAACTTTACAATACTAGCCTTGTCAGCAGGAACTGCGGCCAGATGCTACATCCCCTGCGGAGAAGGCACTCGGGAATGTATCACGATACACTAGATTGTATTTGAAAGTAAAGTACTGAAAATACTAAATAGTTGGGTATTGAAAGTTTTCTATTTCAAGGGAATACAAATCAAGGTATAGAGAAAATATCTGATGTTGCAAAAAAAATATGCATCCAGTGCTTTTGCGCATCACTGTATGTGGTCCAACCTGATGAAAGAGAATTTAAGAGGCTAACCGGACTCTATGATAATCCACGTACTACTAGCCGTCAGGCCAGGTAAGAAAAGCAATCAATATGCTTACTATGAGAGAAAAACACAAACGGTTATGGTTTTCTCCGATGGCCAGGTATGAATATATTTCAACACTATTATATTGTTAATACTTATATTGCGTTGTAGTAAACTCTTCTAAAACTGTAAATATGTCAACATACTCAATGTATTAACAAAGCGTACCCCACAGCCGTTTCTCACGATACGTGCCTAGTAATAAAAACATCTCGTAATTGTGTTACGGCACGATCTGTGTCATGGCACAACCCTAGAGCCTTACAGTAAGTAAGAACTATTGCTGTATTTTAGAATTTATTTGTGGTGTTCTAGGTTTGCTTCAGCCATGATGCAGACCGAGTTTATTTTTCTAAGAAGGAACTAACAAATTTCGTCGCAGCCCTACAATCTAAAATAATAAAACAGCTGCTGGGGCGGCTAAGGTTCGGCGAGGGGTTTAAAGCGATTTACTTTTCATTCAGTAACGCGTAAACCTTCGTTGATTGTAAGAATAGAGAATTGCACTGTTTATCTCGTAAAAAATTATTGACAAGAATAATTTTCAAATTACTATGTATTTTTGTATCATAAATGGCCATGAGATGCGCTCATTTTTCGTCGATAGCTTTATATGGTCGCATAAATGTTGTGTAGTAGACATTGCTTTCTTACACAGTAGGCTTAGTATTGAAAAAAGAATTATATATTTTTCAAGAGGATATAGACAGCAACCTCAACTGGGCCCAGGCAGCAAATAATTTATTTCTAAAAACATGAAAAATCGTAGGCAAATTTCCGCGTCAATTGCAGAAAATCGGAGAGAATAAACGAACAACCACAAATAACTAGTTTACAAAGTTTCTTTTGCGGCCGAAGCTGGAAAAGAAAATCCCTCAGCGTGTCAATGTATAACTTTAGAGCAGAATTTTGCCAGGCACAAAAATACCCGACGTAGCGAAATAAAACTGGAAGGCACAGCTTGTTAAAATAATTATAACAACATATTAGTTTTCCTAGCTGTTACAGAATTAAAAAAAAAAACATGCCACATCAATGGAAAAATATTGCTTATCCAAATAATTACATATTCCTTCGAAATACTAAACTTACAAGCCTAAAAATTTAATATTTACACGTCGCTGGCAAATTGTAAATGTACGCTTTTGAACTAACATACTGCATACAACTTATAAAATTAAAAACTCTGCATTCCAAACAATAAACTAGAGCTTTTCAGATACCAAAATTACATCTTCTAAAACTCAGCATGAAGAATCTCCTTGAAGCCAATTAAACTAAATGCCGATGTTCACATAAAACTAAATTAATGCAAATATTACCTTTGGTTTCCATCGTGCGCTTCAAAAGCTACAAAAGGTGCAATTGTTGGGCTGACTGTCTTGCTGAAATCAGTACCATATCAACCGAGACAGCGCGATATCAACCGAGACAGCGCGATATCAACCGAGACAGCGCGATATCAACCGAGACAGCGCGATATCAACCGAGGAAGCGCGATATCAACCGAGGCAGCGCGATATCAACAGAGACAGCACCATATCAACCGAGGAAGCGCGATATCAACCGAGGCAGCGCGATATCAACAGAGACAGCACCATATCAACAGAGACAGCACCATATCAACAGAGACAGCACCATATCAACAGAGACAGCGCGATATCAACAGAGACACCGCGATGTCAATTAGTTCAAAACAGCTTCGCGAGCTCGGCAGCTTTTAGCGCAGCACAAACTCAAAACTGAGCATTTTCAGTTGCCCATTTTTGGGTCGTCGCATAAAACTTGGAAAGCAAACTTCCGTTGTATGCCCAGCGGCTGTGTTCGCTGTGGAGTATCAAAGGTTGCAAGAATCCCTCGGTAATTGAAAAGATTTAAGGCGATCACAGACGTCGCTTACAATTAAAACTAGGCTTCGGCGGCCACCGGTCTATTTGGGAGATTTAGACGCCGCCGCGGGAAGCATAGTTCCGAGGTCAGGAGAGCTTATACAGCGCGACGCAGACGGGGCAGCGCCTGGAGTGGAGTTCCAATACTAGGGGGATATCCCCCCCCCCCTTCTTACGGACAATGCATAACGAGGTGATATTCTACTCAGGGATGTGCCTCTGCAGGGCAGTGCTTAAAACGGTGATTTTCTACTAGGTGGATATCCCTTCACTTAGAAGCAGTGCCTAAAGTAGAGATTCTCTACTATGAGGGAAACTCCTCCTTCTAGAGGGATTCCATGGGTCCAGAGAGGGAAAGATTGACCACGTACACCAATAATTTTTTAGCATTACATATACGCCTTAAAGGAGAATGATATTTTGACGAGATTAAACTAGAGTATATGGTAAAAAAAACAAAGGCTGAGAAGCACTGGCCTAGGCTAGACTGATAAATCTGGTATGATGCGCTCATGAGTCACCTACAAAGATTTTTTTAGAGAATTATTCAATCCGCAAAGGAGGTTATGTCTTCGTCGAGTTTGTCTATTTGTCTGTCTGTGTGTCTGTCTCGTTGTTTGTCTGGCTGTTCGTCCGTCTGTCTGCCAACAAGGTAACTAAAAAACACTGGACGAATCTAACAAAATTTACAAGGAATGTTATGTATGTTAGGAGGAACTGATGATCTACTTTTGGTGACGATCCGTTCATACGTACCCTTGTTTGTCTGCCTCTTTCTTTTCCATGCCATGACTGAAAATGTTATGAAGAGATTTTTATGAAATTTACTTGAGTTGTTATGTATAATATTGGGAGCAAATGACGAAATTTTTCTGACACTGTCAATTAATTTGTTTGTCTCTGTGTTCGATTTTATGCTTGTTAGCCAAATAGCTCAAAATGTTATGAACAGATCTTTATGAAATTTACGAAAATCGTAATTAAGGTTGAAAAACCTAGATAAATCATTAAATTTTAGTGATTATCGGTTGGTCTGTTTGTGTGTTTCACTAATGTTTGTCAGAATGTTTGTTAACAGCATAACTCGAAAAGTTATGAGCGGATCTTCAAGAAAATTACAGAGGCTGTAATTACTGTCAAAAGACACAAGTGATTGGATTTTGGTGTTAATAAAAAGGATATCACAGTTATAGAACCAACTTGAATTTTTTATTATCTCTGTCTCGCTTGGGGGAGGCATGCGCTCTCAGAGTGCTCCTGTTTAATTTTCGTTCACTAAATTACTTGAGCCTCACTAATCCAATCTTTTTTTAAATTTCAGGTACCTACTTAAAATTTCAGCCCCACGACAGGTGGTATTCCTCGGCCTTCACTGAACATGTGTCGATGTTTCGGGAATGCGTAAGGAATATGATACACGTGCGTAGGTTACCATCAACACAATACTACATACTTTGCACATACATGTACGGTCATTTTCCGAGTATAAATTTGGGAGATGTTATAGTTCATAATTGCTAAATGAAGTCTTTTAAATGCGTCTTCAAAGTAGCCGTGTCTGTAGATCACGATCTGAATCATGTGGCTTAAATTTCCATAGATATTTTCTGAGTCAGTAGGGCGAAAATCCAAAAGCAGCACCAGCGATACAAAGATGAATTTCGCTGCATGAATCGGCTAACCAATCGAGTTCACGTTAGTGATAACATTCGGATAAGGTGTTGCCGCATTGGCTGGCGTTATAGAACAAGTACTTTTGCGCTGAAAAATAAACCCAGACGACCACGACATTCCACATTCTTGCAAATCCAGAGACAGCACTTCCCGTCTCTGAAACAGTAATTTGGTTCTACAGTAAAAGCAAAACTATTACGACACCCCGCTCCTCTGATTGGCAAATCCAATACGAGTCGAGCGAAAGAACTCCCTCACTATGCAGGAGTTGAACTTCCTGTCTTTGAAACTGTACTTTCAAATGCAGTCGTCCGTTCCTCGGTCTTCTCTCACCAAGTTGGCCAGTACACACACAGCTAAGCCATCAGTATTCTTAACATCTGCTGAGCTCCAAGCCGACGCACAGACGAATTTTCCCGCCGGGAGTGGTTCGCAATAAGATTTGGAGGCGCTGGGAGTTTGGTACGAGCAGCAAATTTTCTGCAGGAGCCACAAGACAAATGCCACAGACGTGTTAGCAGTGGAATGATGTTTGTCGGATTTGCATGACTTGACGTAAAATCTTCTAAGCGAATAAGGGGTTACAAGAAGTAAAGAGACATTACGCAGTTAATCTTCGATCAGTTGAAAACTACCGAAGTTTTTGCACTAACAGTTTCATCAGAGAGCCACTCATTTTCAAGTAGCGATGAAAAACACTGCGTTGATGTTCGCTCTGAAAATTTTTCTGTACCTCCAACAGCGAGTTGAAGAGCTTGGGAAACGCCAATAAGAAACATTTGTCATAAAATATAAAAACATTACCATCTTTTAATATAACCCATCTTTGGCCATTTACACCGCTTGCTGCAATCCCAATGGAGGAAGCGCTATTATTATACAAGTTCGTCTAGTTTACGAATGAGTAATTACTGGATAATTATTTCTCAGCAACACGAAAACGGCAGTTTACTTTGATATTTCTAAAGGCAGATTACCCATTTTGTATTCCTTGGCTTACCCGAAACTTTTCCGCATCAGTTAAAGCAAATATGCGACCGTTATTGCGTACAAAGTGAAAAGGAAAAATAGCTAGCAATCCATACAATTGGCTGTCGTTTGTTTACTAAAGCAGAGATCAGTGCACTACTTCACCCGCTCATACTTTTCATTGTTGCCCTTTTGCGCAATTCTCTTCATAAAACTTTCCCGGAAAACCTTTTGAGTTATTTTAATATGAACGTCAGCAACTTATCACTGACTCATCCGTCAGCTACAATAGGGTTCCGTCCTCTCCCACAACCAGTTTGCTGCACCTGGTCATATTGCTCGTTCATTGCAGGTGGTGGTTTTCAGCTTGACATCTGTATTTTTTTCTATCGATGAAGGTGATGGTAAATGATGTTTATTTTTTTTCATGAATTTAGGTGATGGGAGCAGCTATATGCGAATCGAAACTTAGGCTTTGGTTGCTCTCAGGAAATGAGCCCCTGATCTGTTTATTCTTTAATATCTTTATCTAATTTAGACACAAACAGTAGCTTGTCAAGGAAGACCAGGAACACATTGAGGGGGGAGGCAGATTGGGAGAAACAAGAAAAAGAGATCACCAGCTGTGAAACGAAAAGCTACATAAAATTATTACTCGAGTTCTTCGGTATGGTCACTAAGCTTAGAACAATCATCTCAGCTGATATTTATTGTAATAAAATAAACTTTTATTCGTAGTTCAATGTTATTTATCTAATATGTATTAGCTTTTAACGGCACACATTTTTCCAGCTGGTGTCCATTTTCCAGCAAATTTTATAGAAATCCATCTTTGCTATTTTATAGAAGCACTGCAGCTACCCAATTTTTCATTGCGCAACATACATCTATTGAAGTAAAAGCGATTTTCCGTGAAGCCAGCAGTTAATTCACAGATAAGTATCGACTCAACTACACTTATCAGTACACAATTACAGTGAGGACACAATAAACTTTTCAATAGCTAATTAATTGCTTAGGAGCATTATAAGCATTAACTCCAGTATACGTGTACACATCTCAATTCAGTAAGTGCACACAATCAGTCTTAAATAAAACCATCTTCTTTATAAGCACAGACTCCAGCATATTTGTTTTGACACAACTACTGTCAATAAGATAAAATTTTCCATAAATTCATCTTCTCTATTCCATATAAGCACAGCATCCAGCACATTTATCACTGCGTCCAGAGATTCCAATTAGAACATGACTAAATTTTTCAGGTGGCGTCCTCGCGTCGCCCTCAGGTGTCAGTTCCATAAGAAACTCTAGAGAAAACTTTAACAAATTAATTTCATTACAACTTGAAGATGCCTAATTCCGGAGGCCAGCACAAAGTTCTTCCTTGGCTTAAGGCAATGCGGGAAAAGATACAAGTAAAATGTTTAGTTGCGCCCTAGGTCTCGCAGAGTCATATGAAATTAAATGCAACGTGAAGAGGTATTTTTATTAGATTTCGGCCAGGGTAAATAAAATTAGAGACGTTATTTGCTGGCATATTTTTGCAGGCAGAGAATAGAGGGACAGTGATACATTTGTGAAGTATTTTTGCAGCCAGGGATAGTGGATAGTGATATAATTAGTATATTTTTGAGGACAGAATGTATACTGGCAGTGATATACTAAAATAATTTTTGTGTTAGTAATCAGTATGGAAATCAACGATCATGCAGGCAACTAAATCTTGCAGAATAATTTAATGAATTCTGATTTTAAATCACGAAATATACTCGACCGCATATTTTGATAACAGCATCATCCTACATTGAACTCTTTTTGATAAGTGCTAAAAAATGAATTAAGTACTTAGTAACTTAAATAAACGAAGAACAAACTTTCACGCCATCAGCGTTTTGCTCG
Source organism: Parhyale hawaiensis (assembly GCA_001587735.2). NCBI lineage: Eukaryota > Metazoa > Arthropoda > Malacostraca > Amphipoda > Hyalidae > Parhyale > Parhyale hawaiensis. The sequence goes on from LQNS02276620.1 coordinate 4,241,081, forward strand.
TCAAATTTCCTTCCCCATGATCTTTTAAGGTGGTCACATGGAAGAAGCTTTGCAGACTACGGACCGTGTTCACCAACTTTATATAAACTCCCGGATGCGTATGAACAGTGAAATAAATATATATTTCGTGGGTACTAAGACTAATGCATCTTTTCAACATTTCTCACTCTTCACACTACCAGTTTAAAGTATCCGATCGGGCGATACGCTCTTTGGCATATTGGAGAAGGCTCCAAAACACCAAGTCCTCAAAGGACTCTTCTCAGCCTCACAAGCAATCAGAAGTAATATGAGCAAGCAGTTCTTGACAGGAAATTGTCTCGGTGCCGTAGAAGTAAATAGTTTTAGTTAGCGAGGTGCCAAGGCAGAGGACTGAAGAGGTCTCCCGAGACCAGGGGGCCGGCGTCTCTTGTTGCTCCTCCAACAGTTTTTAGCGCCGAGTTAATTGCGGAGAATGGCGCAAGACCGTTATGGACTTGCCGAGACGACCGAAACTTTCGCGAAAACTTACTTAAACTTTCAAATATGCACAGTTTAGCAGAGCATTTATCGAGGATTTTTTACTCTTGACAATCACGAGCAGAAGGAAGGAAGCTTTGCTCGGCGGGGCCACATGCAGCATCGAACTCCCATGCAGTGTGCTCTGTACTCGTCCAAGTCGAAAAGGGTTAGCCCCATCATTACGAAGCTGATACAATCGTGGAAAAAGCTTTTTTTTTTACAGCAATACAATAGGTATTTTTTTAGTATAACATACTGTGATATGATAGGACTGATCCTTTCGCGTCTATATTGTCCATATTGGTTGAAGTTACCAATAGAGCTATTCCTTCGAAAAGTGAAGTTCAATTCAAACACGAAAGTATCAACTTGGAAGTGTACTCCGAAGAAGAAATATCTACCAGATACCTACAGAATGAAACAGGTGATGTCATGCTCACGCAAGTGACTTTGCCCAACTCCTTAATTTTTTTTTAAATCATAACAATTTAGTAGGAATAACATACAACGCTAGGCAATTGCTGGACGGATAAAGTCGGGCTAGTATGTTCAGGGCTTAACACTTAACCGAACTTGTTTTACTATCTTGCCAGTTTCACCACGGTATCGTTAACGGTAACAGTATCTAAAAGGATTGCCAAAATTGTTATCCTATAGATCAGAGGTTCCAAACTGAGGTGCTAGAAGACCTTTAGGGAGTGAGAGAGTTTGGATTATTTTTATGTTATTCAAAACAAAACCTCAATAGATTTGTAGAACAACTTAGTATAAATTTTATTCTTTATCCTGTATATGAGTTGCTGAATTGGTCTGGGATGCAAGAACTTGTTAAAGTTTTCTTAGGGTGTCATGCAATAGAAATGGTTGAGAACCACGGCCCTACATAGGTAACGTTAGGTACTAACTGTACAATCGCTCACGTTTCACACAACGGTAAAAACAAACCCCATATCAGACACAAAAAGAAATTTCCAGTTATTGTAACCAAAACTTCAAGCCAACACGGTCGGGTATATAGAGCAAAGATATAGATAGTAAAAAGGAAACACATGGTGCGATATGTAACATCGAAATATGGATATATTCAACGGATAACCGAATTATTGTTGACTATGGCTCAAGAAACCTATCCTGGTGCTATGACATGCTAAGCTAAAACAGAACATTGGGGGCTCAGTGCTATACATCCTAAAGGCCCAGTCGTGTATTTGTTTAAGTTTGTGCTGGAGGCGACAGAGGAGGAAGAATACGTAGTCCCTCGAGATCGGGGGGAAAGTAGCGATGGCAACACTGTCCTCAGCTTTTTATTGTGAGATCCTTGCAAGAAACATCAGTGAATTCGCTTGGGAAAGAAAGTTAGCGCCACCAAGTCTGGGCTGTACTAAAGATGTAATGGATCGGAGACAGCGCACGTGCGGGGGAGGTAAACTGAGCGAATTAAGGCAACGAATTCAATGCAATTTCCTTGTAAACAGTTTTTAAGGACCGGTCAGGGCAGTGGAAAATTATTGAGATTACCAAATGTGATGACAATAACAATAAAATTGAATTTTCAAGTGAATGCAGTGCTCAACAAGTTCAGGCACAGCACCCAGAGGTATTTATTACCTTCGCCAAGGAGATTGGGTTTTCGTCGGGTTTGTCTCTCCGTTTATCTATTATTATGTCTGTCTGTTTATCTGTTATTCTGTCTGTCATCAAGATAATTCAAAAAGGTTTTGACAGATTTTGATGAACCTTACATGGGTTGTTGGGTATATTACAGAGTAAATGATCAAATCTTTGTGACGATGATTGTTCGTTCGTTTGTCGCTGTGTTGATTTTTTGTTTGTTAGCGCGATAATTCAAAAACTTATGAATGGATCCTTACGAAATTTTCAGGAAATATTATTGTTAAAAGACATAACTGATTAAATTTTAGTGATGATCGGTAAATCCGTTTGCGTGTTGGACTTATGTTATTTAAAATGTTTGTTAGTACAATAACTCAAAAATATGGATGGATCTTTATGAAATTTTTAGGAATTGTTAGCAATGCTAAAAGATATAATTGAAGAAATTTTTGTGATCATCGGTTGATCCGTTTGTGTATTTGACTTATGTTTGTTCAAATGTTTGTTAGCAGCATAACTCCAAAAATTATGAACAGATCTTTAAGAAAATTGCAGATACTGCTAATACTATCAAAAGGCTCAAGTGATTTCATTTTGGTGTCGATACAAAATGAATCATAGAATTTTTCGTTGCCGCTCTCTTGCTTGGCGGAGGTATGTACTCTCGGAGTGCTCTAATTCTTAAAGCTAATATGGGAAGAAAATTTACAAGATTTTAGTCAGGTTGATGTAATTCTTCATACTAGACATGCTACAAAAATAAATTTAGAGTTAGAGTAAACTTATTAGAGTAAGACATACGGTGAGTATTACAAATTAAATTTATGACTTTGACTGCGATTCCACTACTACATGACTCTAAGACTACAATAGTGAGTTGATAAATCATACGATCGAGCAAAGATTCTATGAATGCAACAACGAATCGATAAGCCATACAATTGAGATGCGAGTCTACGATTATAACAGTGAATCTTAAATTAAATAAACAACCATATGAAACTTCGAAGAGGAATGTGGTAGTTTATTTTTTTCCTAGACATGTAAAATGGTTATCGTTAGAATAGAATTGCTAGTATTTAAAGGATGGTGCTTAGTGCTAACTAAATTTAATGCAAGTATTATTGATACATGAGAAGTATCAGAGTAGATTCTTATTGACAAGTGAGAAAAGACACAGACGGGCTGAAATTTTTGCCCAGAGCTATAGCGACTGTCGCGTTCGTTGAGAAAAAGTATGGCAAAACTATTGTTTGGAATCCTCAGAATGCGACAGTGTCATTATAGTGAACTGAGTGGATTCAGCCACATCCTGTATCGGTGCTGGAAGATCGTTCCAAAGATGATGCTCCAGAAATCGAGAGCGCTTTCTTACCAACAGCACTGTAGGTTGAGCACACTTTCAGATGGTTTCGCCGAAGAGATCTACCACTGGCCTGTGAAGTTACTAATTTAAAGAAATGCCATCGTAAAAAGTTGCCAAGGACTGCAAAGCAGAGAAAAGATGGTTCCATATGTGGTCGGCCGTAAAGATGGTTCCAATGAACTGAATGGAATTTCATTGTCAACGAATTTTTAGGAATGGTTCGGGCATTAATTGAGATGTGTCCAGATACACAAATTTAGTGGCTAATTTAATACAAAATCCTCAAACTAGATTTAGGGGCTGACCAGGGCAGTGAGGATCTCTCAAGATAAATATTATGTTTAGTGTAGTAGTGCAGAGAGGGAGGGGGGGGGTATGTAAACGGAGCGAAATAATTTAATGGTATTCTAACCTATTATCTTCCGAAGTTTGAGCCTCCGTTTCCACAACAAGGCGACAGCGATAGCTAGAGGAAGAAAGAAGGGACATACACACGTGGGACCCATGCACCAGGGTTTTCCCACACAGGATCATGATCCAGCGCGCATGGGAAAATCGATTCGGGAAAGAAAATGAACAATAAATGAAAGTAAGATCAGTAGGGGTAAGAAATCAGAAGGAAGCAAAGTGGGCACTCAAGACAGACGTCGCGAAGGCCTAGCTAGTGGCTAAGGCCACCTACAGGGTCCTCCTTTGGGCGCTGCTCCCCATAGCATAAGAGAACCGAAACTAACCTAACCCTATGGCCCATCCTATGCTCGCTGAGGGGAAATTACACAATATATTCAATGCACCAACCGTAACTTAGGACTGGCCAGGAAGTGGCAAAGATATGCTGTAAATGGGATGCAATTATGATAAAACTGTCGGGGGAATTATGTAGTAAGTTAATTCGACACCTGTCAGCGCAGAAGGTAAATGCACACTGTATTCAATACAGTGGCAATTTCCCGGCAAGTTCCTAGCATGTGATATTTAAAGACTTGCCACAGCTGTGATGAGAACCACTGAGAAGAAAGATGCGACTTGAGAACTTTTTCCAATCGTAAAAACTACTCGTAACGACAGGCCAAAGAATGCGTAATGCTGAAAAAACTATTTGAAAAGTCTGGATTCGAATTATTAAGAAGCAAGGAGTACGAAGAAGGACAGAAGTAAAGGTGAGCAGAATGATTTTTAAAATTCACAATATCCTTGCTCGCGCTAAATTTAGTATTTTGTCAGAGCTACGTTAGGCCCTCCATCACAAGCGTAAGTTCAAATTCTGGGAATCCTTGCAAGCAAGAAATTAGGGAGCAGTCACGATTGATCTCGTCCGAAAGTACCTCATTACTAGCGGCTTTCAAGACGATAATTCTGTAATCAGAGCAACAAGGGCTACTGCCGCTGCCGCTCTGAAGGTGGGAGGATGAAAAGAACAGCGTAAGCGTGGAATTTCGCAGGTGCTATGTTGAAACGCTTACTAACTGTTGCCAGTAACAGATACATCCTCTCCAGGGACCTGAGAAGCGTACGGCTGTAGTCGATCACATATGGTCTGAACTATAGTCATTCATTCCAACATTATGATTACATTATTATTACATTGCGAATTTCACCGTCACGGCGGCACCATATTGTATAACGCGACCCCAACAAAGAGGTTGATAATAGTTCTGAAAATGATACCGAAATATCAACAAAACTGACGGTACATGTATATGATCATATCAATAAAGTATTTTAATGACAATAATTAATTTCCACTATACTAGAAGATTGGTAAACCAATACTACCATACACTATTCGCATTTTTCAAAACAGCCGCAAACTTAGAACGGGCCTAGAATGCATTATCATGAAAAGAGTATACATAATTTTTTTTTATCTAGCCGAAAGATGTAATGGTAAGATGTAATGGTTACAAGCTGTAAGTAACTTCCAATGAAGAGCTATTCAAGAACTATTGACATGACAGGTTGGAACATAGACGTGTGCCCGCTAACTAGGGGCCTGCCATTCGGTACTCAGGTAGAGTATGCCTCAGTTTTGTAATTAGGACTTGAATTGTTCACTATATATCCGTAGTAATCTTGATACTTTGTACCGTTTGATTGCAAAAAAAAAATCAGTAAATGTATATACTGTGAAGTATAGGATTTTAATCCTCCCAGGCCAACAATTCAGTATAAGAAAAGACAGGAAAAATAGCTAAACGTAGAATGTGGAACGAAACTGGGGCTCCATACACAGAGGCACTACATCGATTACAAACTTATATCTGAATAGGTTAATTTGAGCCTCCCTTAATCAACTCAAGTTCGATGTTCTACCAGAGCAAAAAGAAGAGCCATATCGTATGACAAGACAAAACGAGGAACCCATGCACGGGGGCGTTCCCACACAGGCTTAACGCACATGAACACGCAAGTCGAGAATGAAGAGGAAGAAGAGAGGAAACCAGCATCAGTAGCAGTACGAAACTGGAAAAATACAAAGTGGGCTCGGAAGAAAAAAGGTCCCCCTGAGATCGCTGCTACCCATTACATAGTATGGGCGAACCTAATTAAACTCATCTTATGGCCTACCCAATACTCTTTGCGGGGAGGAACAACAACGCAAAGACTGTTAGTAGCTGTAGGAAAATATATGGGAAGCAGTGTGGCAATTGGGTAAGAGGTATCTCGATATTTTAGCTGAGGCTACGGCAACAAATTTAGTCTCCCGGGGCTGGACTCCCCATATCTAACACCGAAATACACTAACATTGCTATCCATGATATTTGGCACCAGATACGAGTGCGAGGACCCCTAGAAAGGGGGCCCTGCCCTATCGAGAGGGCAGCCCGATTGCGCGCAGCTTACGCTCCGTGATGCAATATGACGTCGTAGGAACTATCAATCACAGATGCCGGTCACGGCAGAAGCAATATTGCCTGCTGGCAGTCTTTAAGAGCCACTCCTACGCAGCGGCTCGCTTCGTCCTTATTGCAATCTAGGGCCAAATTTCGGACTCAAGGTAGCCTTGAAAAATACACTACCTTGCAGACTGCAGGACTGTGAAATATCGTGTTGCGTATACTGACGGCCCAAGTGCAATTAACAACATTCTCGCTTACAAAGTAAAAGCGTGGGCTACGTCAAGGTGGGCGCGTTAATCTTTTAAGCCAAAAAGTATTTCATAAGTTTAGTCTTAACCCAATTTTTATTTTCACAATTTGGAGCATGAATGAGGCGTATCGAACAAATAATATAGTCAGAAGTTATATAATTTAACTAGATTTACAATCTGGAAACAAATTCCGATAGATCAAATTTCCAAAGGTGGAGCAAAATGCAAAACATACGTGCTTGAAAAAGTCCTTATTGTTCTATATCTCACTCTATCAGTGACCAGTGTGTTACCCTGATAGTGAATAATAGTCATAACCTAAACCTCTCTACCCTCGCAGTGTGCTCGAATAAAAAAAAAAAAACGACGAAAAAAGCACATAATAAGCCAAGCAATATAAAGAACCTTGACATGGAAAAATGCAATAAACATAAAGAAAGGAAAAAGCAAACGCAGTGAGGAACGCAAAATATCATTATAACATTAAATTTGACCCTCCTTTTCACTATTATGACGAACAAAGATAGGACCTTTTGAAGGTCAATCCCAAAATGAAACCTAGGCCTACATACGAGGATGTTGCACACCTGGATTAAAGCGCTTGAGTAGAATGTACAGAAAGTTCAGGAAAATAAGAGGAAGAAACAGAACAAATAATCATCAGCAGGAGTGCAAAAACGGAAAAAATGGACAAAAAAATCCAATGCGTTTTGAAGACCTAGCTAAATTAACCTTTGAGGTCTCCCTGAAGGCAAGGCTCCCATAACACAGGATGGACGAACCAGACTAGCCCAAACCCTAGGTTCTCCGTCTACCTTAAAGACCTCCCCCAGGGTTTTCTGTCAATGTTACGAGTAAACGCTCGCTTATTAGTGCCTCCTTGTGAGCTAAAACTCATTCAAAAGCCGTCTTCAACTCGCTGGTTATGGCTGAGGGTCTGTCCAGAGTTATGTTGATGCTGGTTTTGCTCACTTGCTGGGAGACTGCCTTGCCAAGCGCTACAGTTTCAGCAAGAGCAACATGGTCTTGTTACTCTGTATTTAAAATGCATGGGATTTATGAAAAATAACTCTTTTAGGCGAACTCTACACTGCCAGTGTACCCATTGCTCCCTTCTATATTATGTAGAATGAACACCTCAAACCCTCGATTTCCTCCGCGTTGTCCAAGAACGGATAGTTTTGCCCGTAGAGTTTATCCGAGGAGTGTGCCCGAGGTGCGGCTTCAATTTGGAGCAGCACTGCGGCACGCGAGCCCTGCATGCTCAGGTAACATGAGGAATATTCATGGAGCCCATCAGCTTAAGTGTTTTTAACTCTCCTGTTGCAGAGGACAAATCGAGGCTCTTAATGAAACGGTAGCATTCTCGACACAGAGGGCCATAGCATATAGCGGCAAACTTGCGGAACGAACTCGAGTGGTTGTCCTCGTCTGCAACATTAATTTGGAACAACTTTTAGCAGTAGTTGTTGTTACAAACCCACTGGCCAACTCTTTGAGATGAGTGCTGATTCTCTTCAGGGTATTTTGAACAAGTGTTCTTGTGATACTTTCAAACAGTCAACTCACTTATTCTAGTATTACTATCTCCATTATTCATTGGTTGTTGTAATCTACTTTCAACTGCAGTTTTATCACATGACAGTCTGTTTATATTTATAGTTTCATGGACCCAGCACGTTGTTTGCCTCTAGATTTATTTGCGAACCTCTTGAGCCAGTTCCTAATTTTTTAATAATTATTATTACTCAATGGGTCTCATTCTTAATGAAGCAGCATAGTCGTTATCTATCTGCTAATGTATCAGCATAGGAATGGGACTAATATAGGAGCACAGCAAAAATTTATTTGATCGAAAAGGAAACACACTTACATTAGGAACTAGAGACCGAAGTGCTGACCGTATTGATTACGTATAATTCAGTGAAAATAATAAATAAATAAATTACAACAAACCTGCTAGTGAATTGGAGATAGTTACCAGGATATAACTTATACGTTATATTTAGCCTTCTGAGAGGTGAAAAGAAGGGGGCGCACAATAAGTGAAGGAAAATGGGGACCGCCATATGTTTGAAGCCGTGCAGGAGATGATGCTTATTTTTATTATTATTATTTTCTTTTATACTGTTCAAGCCTCTCTGGACACAGCTATGGTGTTCTAAACGAGGAAAAGGAAAGGACACGCAGTATGTCGATGGAAACGTGGAGCCCGTGCACGAAGGTGGCCGACGCGCATGGGAACGGCAAGTCAGGAAAGAAAAGGAAAAAGAGAATAAAGCATTAACAGTATGACCATGAAAACGGAAGGAAGAAAAGTTGACATGAAAGACAGACGTCCCGAAGGCCTCGCGCTAATGGCTAAGGCAACTTACAAAATCCCTTGAGGTCGCTGCTCCTCGTAACATACGATGGGCGAACCTGACTAACCTAACGCTACGGTCCATTCTATGCTTCCTGAGATGAGCCGTGTACGAGAATTTTAAGTTATCAATATAAGCTAAGAGGAAAGTAAAGCGTTTAAGTAACAGACAGAAGCTAACAAGGTAGGCTCGAAAGAAACATATTGCTGGCATAGCTAGAGTAAAGAAATCAATACAATCCATCCGAGGGGCGACTGACAGCTATGGATGAAAAACGAACCCAATTAACTAAACCTTAGGGTTTACCTTTTAGTTTCCTACGCATCGTCAGGGACACAAACAAGAAGAAACTAGGCCACTTCTTAGGTAAAAGGTTTTCAATCATAACTCCCAGGCACATATAATTACTAGCTACCAGTCACATACCATTAACAAATCCCAGTCAGATACCGGTATGAACTCCCAATCAAATACCATCAATAGATTGCTGTAAGATAGCATTATGAACTTCCAGTCGCATACGATGAACGAACCTAACTAACAACCTTCCGCTCGTAAAGTACATGTTTCATGTAGGTAAGCCTCTTGAGGGATAGCAACAAGAAGATAGCCACTTCTAAAATGAGGTGTTTATCATATAATCAAATCGCCCTACATGAAAGTGCAACAATCGCTGTGTTTTCCAGTTTTTCCAATGCAGTCCCAAACACACTTAACGGCCCTTCCAGCCTGTATCCGGCGACCCTGCCGACGAAAGGTTGCCCGCTGTCCGACTTGTCAGAGCAAAACAGGAGATGCAGTCGCTCTGTAAACAGTTTTTCTTCTTCACGAAGTCGGAAGAGTCCAAAGACTGCAGGCAACTTCGGAGACGACAAGGAGCCGTTCAAACATTGGCTATTCGGCCAGTGCTGGCAGGATGCAGACAGGTATTGATTGGACGGGATTTATACGACCCGTAGTAGCCAAACTGAAGGGTTTTAAAATGTGTTGCTCTCGCTTGGGTTTTCTTTTAAAGATGAAGCTCGAGTTGAATAGCTAAAACGTAAGGAAATCAACTTGATGTTTGGGGAAATAAATTATAAACAAACAACTTGAAGCTCAGCAGTAGGACTTTAAATGTTTTGCTGAAAACTGCGCATAAGGTCATAAAAATATTTAAAATAAAATATTAACTTTTTACGGAGAGTCTCGATATTGAAAGCAATGGTGATTTGAAAAAGCAACTGAAAGACGAGTACTAAGTCACGTTAAGAAAAACATACACATGTTAACAGCAAGTAAAAATAAGGAAAGCAGGAGCAGAATGTTCAACATTCCTTAGAAAGAATTCTAGTACGTTGCAAACAAACGAGGCACGAACACCCTGAGCAGTAGCCATGTTAGTCACTTCTTATTCGTTCACCGTCCATAGCAATAGCCTTAAAACAGTATATTATTTCAAGTTTGATAACTGTGTGCTTGACTTGAGCGTATTTGTCTAGGAAGACTTAATTTTGAAAACTCTAAGAGAAATCAAAAGCTCCCACAGCAGTCATGTATGCAATGCCTTGCATGCTGTGTTCATTATCGAGAGGATAGTCAGACAGGAGTGAAATATATTCTGTTCCTAGCGCCACATTAATCGCCGGCGTAGTAAAAATTCAATTACCGTGATGATATTACGTTATCGAGTATTGAAGCAAGTAATTTACGAGAGTACCAACGGCTCAGCAAGCACCCGTATAACATAGAATACAACAGACGTACCAAGCCGGGATAGTGCATCAGCGTCTTCGCAAGCACCCTTATACGACGCTGGCCGTAGCCGCTAGCAAGGAGCCGGCAGTAAAGGCAGTCAGGACTTCTGTAAGACAGAACACAGTAGCCGTTACAATGCAATCAGCTCTCCTGTAAGACAGAAGACAAACCGTGACCATAGCCAACATAGAGCATTCAACCTTCCTGTAAGACAGAAGGAAGACCGCGGCCGTAGCCGGCATAAGGCAGTCGCGGCATCGGCTCATTTGCCGGTGATGAGCGCTCATTTGCCGTGGCTGCCACTCGGCGAGGCCGGGAGCCACACTGAGCAGGGATGATGTGGCTAAATGAGGCCACACAGAATTGAAAGACCAAATCAACCCGGGAAATAAAACGCAGAGAACTCTATTGGCTCAGCTTCGTTACTGCGGGTATGTGGAGCTGGGCGCGGACCAGCAACGTTGGCTAAATCCAAATAAAGGAATTTGACACAGAGCTCTTGTCTCACATAAAATAACTTTGATTCTACGTTACTGTAACTCCTTAAGTTCTGCGATTCTTATCTAAAGTAGTAAAGGTATAATTTACGTCTTCAATAAGCATTGCACATGTTCTGCGCATCTGGCTGACTCTATCACCAGACATGCTAGTAGGATTTTAACGGTGCAGTACACTAATACAATCTATCAAACAGAACAGATACCTAACGAGCGAGGAAAGTACACTGGTACTTTTAGTCTTCGACTTTACGTTACCTGTGTATCAGCTAGACCTACCAAGTTCTATTTGGGATATGTTTTGAACGAATTTATAACGCTGGCGGGAAAAAAGGCGCAAAAGCATCTCTAAGAGACGAACAAAAGAAAAGACAGAAGAAAGAAACATCCATGCGGCGGGTTCCTTCCGCCGCCCCCCCCCTTCCTCCCAACACGGGAGCAGACAGGAGTCCCATGGGATGGGAGGCTTACAAGCATTCGATGGACCACCTCGCGGAGAAGAATTGGTAAGTAAATTTATCTAGATCCCGCCTAACTCGACAAATAACCTCATCAACAGGAACTGCAGCCAGCTGCAACACCTCCCACGGAAAAACCCTCGACTTAGCCCCTTGGCAAGTGATGATATATATTCCAGCAGGGAATGGGCCCGCTAGAATGAACCTCTGAGCGCTAGCCAACCGATTTTATCGCGGTTTAAATCAGTTAATTGCAATCAGATCAGCTACAATCGGATCTTTCTGCAGACGTTGTGATCTGGTGGATGCGTTCATTCGTTCTGGTGTTGTGTACAAATATGTATGTAACATCTAACAGCTGTAAGTAGACAGCGCATCCGTGTAGTTTTACGTTAGTATAGCCCAACATCGAGGAATTCACACCGTACCAGGTAACAGCTTACCGCACATTCAAGTCAGTCACTAGAAATCAGAGTTTCATTAAAAATTCACACTCAAAAATTGGAGCACAATAATTGTCATGCAGCAGTCCCATTGAAAGATTTTAAAGGTATAATTTACGTCCTCAATAATATAAGCATATATCCGTTAGAAAATTCTTCGTAACGTTCTTGCTATGTTTCAGCCTTATTTTTCTTGTCTTTCATAGTGTTGGTGAATTTTTTCCTCCATACTTTTATGTCGACGCTGTCATGAACAAATTTAATTTGCAGCACCGATGATGGATATATTATCATCCGAAATGTTCGCAATAGATATAACAGACATTTTTTATATAATGTAGCTTGACTCTCCTTTTTATTCTAAACGAATACGGTTCCCTATTGACAAGGCATTCCTATCAAACTAACATGTGACAGATAATTAATAATTATTCCGAGCTTTCGCCATCTCAAAGATGCTCTTGAACGCAAACTCAGTGCGACAGATTTTTGTTACTGAAAGAGTTGAACTTTCATAGAGACGAGTACGTTTCAGGACAGAAATAGAAAGGGAAATGTACGTCGAGGAAGCAGGCAATCTAACCCAAGTGTTTACTTCGAAGAATTGGCTAGCTATTCGCTTCGATTGTTTTAATTACGATAGTTCCATAAGAAAAATAAATATGTGATGAAGAAAAACAGAAAATAAACATGGTTCCGCATGTTGCACGCCAGCATCAGTTTATTTATTTTTTTTTTACTGCAGTTGCGCTGACATAAAATTGAAAACTTGCGAAGGGGAGAGCTCGGCTAGCAGAAAAATATTTCTCCTTGAGTTACGCTACCTCTAACTTTGCACTGAAGAATCAGTAAATAAAGCTACTGCAGGTATAAAAGATTATTTTTCAACGACCTCAAAGCACAAAATGGGTGCAGATATGAAGACATATAATTGTTAGCTGCCAGAAAATAAAACTAGTTCAGGTATAAAGATAGGATTCCTGATAGCTAGCTCACAGTAAATAAACTTGGTGTAGATAGGAAAAATATGATTGTTAATAGCTATTAGTTAATGAAACTGGCGGAGACGGGGAATGTGATACCCGAACGCGTATTAGTATACAAATCATAACCTCCAACTATAGCTGATTGCATGGCGGTGCCAGTTAATTCAAGCTTCCCATCCCACGGTAACCGTGTATATATTAATTGAGAGCCCAGGCACGAAAGAAGAAAGTGTACGGGAACAGCAAATGTGCAGAGAAGAAAATAAAAAAAACACCGCAAATATGATTGACAGAAGTTGAAATAAACGATAGCACACTGGACGTGAAAGAAAGATGTCCGGAATGCCCAAGTCAGGATACAGTGACCTAAGGGGCCCCTGAAAGCACCATTCACCTTTAGCAGATTTGGTGAATGACACTTAACCCTACAGCCTGTAGCCCTTCCTTTGTCCACAAAAGAAATTAAAGTTTTGATTTCATAACTAATCAACAAAGCGGTCGACCTTTCACAGTGCCCTCAAAATCACGAACGTTATATGATTATCTCATATAATCGACGTGAAAATTAAGCTAAATAAATCCAGGAATGTATAAAATATTTCTCAGCCTGCAGGTTGTCGACTGCATATTGCTGACTAGAAAGTTTCACATAAAATCCATTTGTACTTCAGAAAGTTGATACCGCAGAAATTTCGCGGTTTTTGCACATATTATTACAAATGAGGAATAGAAAGTTTTGCTGAATCCCATGAGGACCGCCGTCGTTTACAAAGGACGTATCAAATTATGCTGTTCCTACGAGAAACAGACATTTTTGTTGGTCCTAATAGGGTTTTACTTCAGTTCTACCTCTGAAAATCTACAGCGCGCATTTTCTGCTGCTTACCTAAAGGATAACAGCCTACAAATTCGAAGTAGAAAGTTCAACGTGCAATCTAGATGCTCTTTAGAAAATTTGCGCATGCATCTCCTATCGACCGAGAGGAAAGTAAATTAGAAATCCCGAGCAAAAAGCCCCACGCATAATCCAATAGTACCTCAAAAAATCCACAGCACACACATTCTGCTGAGTCAGAAGATCTTTATAGTTTCTTCGTGTCAAGCCAAAGCAGCTTTCAATTTTTTGTGCACGTCGATTCGGGAGGTTTCATCAAACGAGGCGAGGGATGTGATCGTGGTCATGACTTGAATGTGAGGCCCTCCTTAAGTGAGTCATGGTGCAAGGAACAGAAGTCTGTCCAATATAAGAGAAAAATTGGACAGCCTCTGCCAGCCAAAAAGTCGAGTGCATTTTACGGCGGATATCAGCGACGCCGGCCAAGAGTTCCGAAACTTTGAACAATCGCTTCGAGACGAACCTTCGATGGGGCTCGTCCGTAGATTTAAATTTAAATTGTCTTTTCTCTATAACGTCGCGTGGGAGAGGAAGTATGTGACTTGGCTAGGTAAATGCCATAGCGGCATCAAGCAGGAGCTTGTTATAATTACTATGGCATTTGTACCACAAAAAATGACGGGAATGAAAATTACTTATATCCTTTTTTAGGATCATGCACATGCTTCACATATGATTCAAATTAAAAAGGGATCGGAGTGGTCAATTTCATACAGGGAAACTATCATGCTATTTTTCTTCTCGTTTAGTAGTGAAAGTAGCAACAACAGTAACGCGAACATTGGCAAACAGTTTTCGCCTTTATCCTAGCTGCGTCGATGGTATCCAAGAATTAGAATCCTGCGGTTTTTGACACGAAATGCGTTATACGCAAATACAGATATAAAATACGACGGTGGGTATCGTAGGTGAATTATATTACTAAGTCGCCGCGTCTAGCATGAACTAAAATCAGCACGTCAGACTGCATGTGGGTTTGTACCTACGACCGCCCGCTGTTATCAGGGTGAAGCAAGACTGCAGTGAAGTTATCAGCCGATGGTACGTCGAGTTTTCGATCTTACTATGCGTCGGTTTGGTCTTCCGTAGAAACGAGACGGTATTTCAAGAGAGGAAAAGGTACGAATATGTTGTACGACAAGAATAAGGAAACTCCAAGTACGAAATGCCAAGCACAGGAATAAGCATTACATGTGGAAAGAAGATGAATGCACAATTCAGTTTGTTCGTAAAAGTCGTGAGAAAGCAATCAAAGGGGGCACGATGACCCAATGTCTCGAAGGTATTTCTACGGCAGAGGTAACTTTAGCAGATCCCAGGAGCGATATCTATATCTGGTACTACCCTAACACACGATGGGCGAACTTAAGTAAGAATCTTTTGGTTATTTCTCACTATTTTCCAGGCAATCTACGCCACGGTTACAACTGATACTGTATCTTTAAAGTTCCCACCTGCTCAGTACTGTGCCTTTCTACACGCCAGTCTTTGGAACGTGTTTGCTCACTCATCCAATCATCCGAATATTCTATAACATCGTTGTAAACACACAAGTGTGGGTACACCTTAAGAATTTATTAACATGCTAGCAGTCAGATCAGTATTCTTGACAAGTGTCACTAGGTAAATTGCGGATATCTTTCAAGTTTGGAGTGAAATAGAACTCCGAAAACAGTCAACTTTTATGTTGTTTTTACGGCACATTAACACATTCGGATGACTGGATGAGTTAGTGAACACGTTCAAAAGACTATCATGTAGATCAAGTGTAAGCGCTATGCGTCACGCCACTGTTGCAGCGAGCAATCTTTGGTATTACCACTGTGGGGTGACGTAATTTTGACGTCACAAACCTGGAAATTTAGGAGTTCAGAGCATACACCCAAATTTGACACAACTATCTTCTGTAAATGAACTGTGATCGGCTCTTATATCAGAGATACTTATTAATACGATTTAACTACTGTATCCGTGGTACCAACTTCAGCGTATCTCATATTTTTGCGCTAAAGGATAACGCATTAAGCGCAGCTAGAAATTTAGTATGAGTTACCGAACTGACAACGGCGAACGTTTTAACCAGAATTTTTGCGCTGGTTCTGACCAGAACCTAATTTGCGCAATCCAAACTTATATGAGCTCTTATAAACCTACCTCCTATGGACCTGTAGCATATCTCGTCTAACCCTGACCCTCGTAAAAATTGTTGCAAAATAGTTTGTTTTTGGAAGTTACATGTACACTTCGATTGTACTTCCTGAACGTGACTGAAAGCGTATATCAACACATTATATTAACAATCAAAGTTTACATATCAGTAGACATTTCACTGTTTATCTACTTTTCGCTGATGCATCATGTTACCTCTCCTTCATGGGTATAAGATTGATGAAAATTCAGGTACAAAATTTATAAATGTAGAATTTGGCTTCAAAGATCGAGTGGAATCCTTGGTTCGTACAAAGCAACTAGCATATCTTTCCAAGCCAGTGGACGGATTGTTCAAATCGCGCTGAAGATGGACAGCACATTTTTGCAAAAGTTGCAGAAGTTTTGATTAAATCTTATGTTGTATAATGTCATTCATCCAGGCTCCCTCACTGTAGATTACTTTTTCTTCCATTTTTAAAATTTGATTTAATCTTCAATTAAGCTAGGCTTTTCAATTAAGCTAGGCTGCCTGAAACAAAGCTATAATTTAAACTATGGTTTTGGTGCAACACGACAGACAAGCTATAAGCATTCTGTAACCTGCCTGAGGCAAGAAGGTACGGCATATATTACTCAGAACTTCTTTATATTATTTTGTACCATTATTTTCGGAAAAAGTGTTCTCGCTTTAAGGGGAGGCTCAAGTCAAAACATAAAAAATTTATAAAATATAATATTCGTGCTTTTTGACTCTAAATTGTCATGGTACATTCCTAATATGATTGTACATGAATAAAAGAATGATCTGCCAAATTTTAATATATATATAATATCATTGTAACGTCAACATGACGTCAGTATTTGTGATAGAGACACGAAATTTGGTGCGGTTGTACTTGAACCTACTACAGTACAACAAACTTATGGTTTTGCTTTTTCTGTTATCCTCATTTTTCGTATGAAATATTGCTCTTTATCCGGTGTTTACATAGCTCACACGTGTATATATATATAACTCGTAAAATTTTGCTCTAAATTTTTTATTTTTATTTTAGCAAAATAAGCGAATCGTAACTTTATAGCTACTATTTCTAGTAGTATCCATGCAAAAATAGAAGTGGATTGGGTAAAAAATGAGTTCTCTACAATCCGTTTAAATAGAAAAAACTTTTTGAAATACGCCCAGCCAAAGTTTGGAAGGCATCATGCCAAGCAAGACGGGCAGGGACGTTCAAAGCTTCTAGAAGTGAAAGTGAGATTTTAATCAATATAGTGATATTTTTTACTTTTTCGCTTTTAAAAGGGTTTGAGAATGAAAATCTGGAATAAAAAAATTCATTTTCAGACAGTTTTCAATTGAGCCTCCCCTTAAGGTTGTTTAGGCTGCTCTGGGAAAATATATATTTTTCAAGTGGAACTAACCCCCTAGTCTTTCAAATACAGAAGTTCAGGCGCGAGGGAAATGCATCCCTCTTATAATAATAATATAATCAGACCACAAGTATAAATAGTGAAGAGCTGCCAATGCAATTTTGTAGCAGTTGTTTTGACGCCAGGATGCCGTTGTACATAATACAATATTATTGCTCTAGTTAAAGCCTCCCTACCCGCACAACTCACAGCCATTCAGTGAGAAACATATATGGACACGTACTACATGCAAACAAAAATACAAGCGCGATCACCACCCCATGAAAGAAACATAAAATTACAGCAGAAAGCTGCTAGTATTATCAGTAGGAGTATAACAAACTACAATAGAATTTCTGAATTTCTCGTCTATAGCGCGTCCACACCACAATAGCGAAAAAACATCAATACGAGTGCAAAGAACAAACTGCGTCGTAATTTCTTGTTACTTTGCTACTCCACCAAGCCAAAACCTCCGAATCAAGTCAACAACAAACAAAAATTACCAATAGGAGGACGAGGAAAAAATTAAGCTGGAAACAATCATACGCAAAAATTACTCTAAATGAGAAAAGTCCAGTTCGCGGGACAAAAAAGTCATCATTAGCAGCAGACGAAGAGCAAATACGGTTACGATATTTTTTTCCAGCGGCTGCTCCGCCAAATCAGTAGGTCCCGTTTGGCTTCGCTCCTCTCCAAACGGACCATCTTGGCGCCAAATGCACAGCGAGTGCAAAATTTATGCAATAATCTTAGGAAGGGAAGAGAGGATTCTTCACGTCGTAACCATAGGACGGCCTGCGAATGAACTTCATAACTCAG
>LQNS02276620.1:4260539-4278450 GCA_001587735.2 Parhyale hawaiensis
CTAGCTATTTTAAAAATTCCCAAAGTAAACAATTTTAGACTTCGCTTCAGAATTACTGGACCGGAATCATTTTACCCAAAATTTTGGGCCCGCTATGGCGCCTTTGGCAGAGCCAAGATTCTCGTCGCGCTTAGCCGACTATATTTTCTACGGCTTGCACTTTTATTAAAAGCGATAAAAGCCGAAGCAGCCCTGAAGGGAAATGGAACAGAAAACCTGATCTCGGTTACCTTAACGCCTGCCCACCGAAATTCGCGGCAGGAATACGAAGCAGACAAGAGGAAAGAGATCAGTTGATATTGTTGTAACAGTGACAGCAGTGAAGAAATTTTCCGCTGGGAAATGATCATCAAGTGAAGGTGAAGAAGACGAAAAGAAATATTTTATTTTAGATGAGGAATTTATAATTAGTGAGGGGAAATAGAAGAGAAGAAATAGTAGATGGTAAGAAGTTTTTGCTGCGCAAACTGCCTTCCGCCAGTGAAGAGAAGCAGGTTAGAGAACATATATCAAGTTTCAGCTTGGGACATTGGCAGGAGCAACTGATTTTTCTTACTGTGCCAAAGCAGTCAACTAGTGAAATGAAGCAGACTAGAGGAAACATATGAAGTTCCAAGTTTAACAGTCAGTACATTGACATTAGTGGAGGAGTGGTATTTTTTGCGGTGTTAGCGATAACAGGGAAATGGAAAGACACGGGCTTAAATTTTGTAAGAGGCAACATGAGTTAAAACTGTTTTTGTAGTGAGAGCGACTATCAAGCGAAGAGTATCAGAGCTAGACCATCGCCGACACACAGTAAGAAAGTAGTATGAGTGAAGAAATTTCCACAGAGCAGGGGAACATCAGGCGAAGGGAACATCAGGCGCAGGGAACATCAGGCGAAGGGAACATCAGGCGCAGGGAACATCAGGCGCAGGGAACATCAGGCGCAGGGAACATCAAGCGAAGAGACCATCAGGCGAAGGGAACATCAGGCGAAGGGAACATCAGGCGAAGTTAACATCAGGCGAAGTTAACATCAGGCGAAGGGAACATCAGGCGAAGGGAACATCAGGCGAAGGGAACATCAGGCGAAGGGAACATCAGGCGAAGGGAACATCAGGCGAAGTTAACATCAGGCGAAGGGAACATCAGGCGAAGGGAACATCAGGCGAAGGGAACATCAGGCGAAGGGAACATCAGGCGAAGGGAACATCAGGCGAAGGGAACATCAGGCGAAGGGAACATCAGGCGAAGAGCATCGTTAGAGGAAACATTTTGGGTCGACATTGTCGAAGTAGTGAAGGTGAAGAAAAAAAAGATCACAGGAGCATGACGGGCGAACAGCCACGTAAGAGTTGCCGGGTTAATGGGACCTGCACGGTAAGTCTGTAAATTTAACAGGAGAAAATATTGTGAGTCTATCGAGGGTTACCGCACTTCGGCAGTTATCATGCTACTTACTATTAAGAAAAAAGCGCCGTGACCTAATTTTGCGTTCTGAATAAGATTGTCAAAGCGAAATAATGACAAGTAAACGAGGGTGTAACGTCATCCGAAGTTCTGAACAGTACACAAGCCAGAGAAAGGGAGTGTAACTACATTTCGATTCCTAGCACGCACTCTAACTTTAGACAAATCACAGCTCTGCAGCAACGAGTAGGCTAAGTCACACGGCCTAGGAATATCTGCTCAATTTTGCAATTCCTCAGCCAACGATCGAATACAGCTGGCATTCCATGCAAAGCCACAAATAATAGTATAAGACAAAACCAACGCATGTAACTAAATGCAAGTTAAAGTTCCACAAAATATTAAATAATTTCTACAACCCCAAACCATGAGTAGATCACGGCGCTTTCCACACGACAGTATACACCAAATTTCAACCCGTAACGAAAAGTAAACGACAATATCAACGCTGTAGGACTACAGCCAAGTCACATCCCACGAAATATCAACCAAGTTCTCCCCCAAAAAACACGATCAAAACTGTCGTTGCGTCCCCGGACTGGCGGTTCATTTTACTCGGACAGTTTACAGAACGCTCGGCTACTCAGCTGTCATGAGCCGTCGCTCGGACTAATTAGCTTGATTAATGACGTCATTAGCGACGTTTTTCCAGTTTTTAAAGTCCGGCGCAGCTATCCATGCAGCAATCGATTGTATAACGCATCCGTAAAATCGCATAAATCATCAAATAATTTTAGAAAAGCAGGTTTGATTTATGCATCATTAAATTATGAAGTGCGACGGGTAGAGCAAATTAGGGTAGGAGTGACATTATTTTTTTTAGTTTTTATTAAGTCCCTCTCGCCATCAGTAACATAAAAGTAATAGTAGGAAAACGGATTTGAATAATCCATAATTAATTTAGGAAGTGTGATGATCGTCATACTTATGGGTGACGGCAGTTGTTTATTATTTTTCAATTACTATTGAGAGCCCAGCGAATTCAATTGGCAGCACAATCCATGCGTAAAATAGGACAAATTTTAATATTTCTTTATATGAATCAATAACGTGCAATAAAATCGTAAAAGTAAAACGAGTTCAGTTAATGTGCGATATTATCTTTTTTGTTTAATTTTAATTACTTAAGACGACATTGGTTTAGAAGAGCACAGAAATAATACAGTGGTTTAAGAAATGAAAAGAGTAAATACGTAAGTTTAAGCCTCATTTGTCTCAATGTGATATTTCAGCTTAGATATGGAAAAAAGGACATGTAGTAGTATATCGAGAGTACCAGGGAATGCCAAGTACGAGAGAACAGGACTTAAAAAAGGTGAGCAAAAATGCGATACAATTGAATTCGCCAAACCGAACCGCCAGGTAAAGCGACCAGCCGCGTAATGGCCTAATTCTGCTGGACGGGAATCAAACGCTTTGTATTATACACAAGGTCACTTCGCTTATTGTGGGCAGCGCTCCACTTGATTATAATTAATTTGCTTAAAGCTAGGTACAAGATGTTATAAATGGAATAGATTCTCAATTGCGTTCAACTATTCCATATAAGGAGAATGCTGCTCTTATAATTTCACAATTTAGACTGTGAAATAAGAAGGTTCTACCTAGTTAGTACCCGTAAATCATTTGCCATAGGCAGCGTACCTCCGTAACTGCAAAAATGGAGAAAAATAACATTAGCCGGGTAAGTGTTCGTATTAGCTAACTTTTTAGCACACATTTATCTAAAATTGTAAACTTCGCTTTCTATTATCCGGCGGTTATGTGACCAAATCCGTTGGTCCCGATGTAGTCGTATTAAGCGGATTTGACTGTATTGGTTACCAGAAGAGGTAGGAAATAGAAGGAAGAAATGTGGACCTCAGAGAAAGCTATCCCGAAGGCCCAGCAAAGGCCAGAGTAGCTATAAGTTTCCTCTGGAGGCATGACTAAACATAACATACGATAGACGAACCTAAGAAAAAAACTGTACGGTTTATACCTTATCTCCTTAAGAGAGTTGTTTATATAACTTTTCCATATTTCTGACGAACTAACGTAACTTAAAATTAACGCTCACCATAGTTACTTGAATAACTTAAGTGACCTAAGTATTGCATTAAGCAATACAAATAAATATAACTCATACGAGAGACTTGTACGAAACTTCAGACAGCAGAAAAAACCCAATTTCATTCGATATGAATAAAATTAAGGTTTTACGACATGAAATAACCACGACTGACAATTTGCAAACATAATTAAGTTACATGATCTAAATGAAAGATGTTGAAAATGGGACGATTCAACTTCAGCAACGAAGTAAAATAGTGTAGCTTGTTGATAATTAAGATATTTACATAATAATGCGTAAAATAAACATTTTTGGATAACCATTTTTAAACTTTTCAAATAAAATGCAACAATAGCTTTTTCGTAGAAACTACGTTCTTTCCGCAAACGAAAATACTTTTTTTAAGCGCAATCTGTGCGCAAGAACAATGTCAAAATTAAGTCTTTCGAAAATAAATCGCACGAATAAAATAAACAATTTTCAAACTTACGTACAAAATGAAGTAAAGCAATAGGAACCTTTTCAGTAGAGAATAATGATTATCACTGGAAACATCCGCTACACAATGACTATTAGTAAGGATAAGAGTACATTGCGTACCCTAGCCTGAAGCTGCTCAAACTTTCGATGATTTTGAAGACAAAAAGTTCTATTCTTCTTCACTTTAACTTCGTTGCTCATTTACAAGCACAGCTTTAAAGGGAGAAGTAGTCCTCATAAGAGTACGTGAAACTAGGTTAGCATATACAGAAAAACAATGGCAAGTAAATCTGACCATACAGAGTACTGAAAAGCTACGAAACGGAATACAGGTGCTTACGGAAACAAGCACAGTGGAGTACAAGCTTTCTCGGCAAGACTGAAGTACAGTCCCCAAGTAGGGGACCTTCCTAATTTAATATTATTTCGGTGTATTTCAGCACACTACTAGTTTTCAGAGGCTATATTCATAGAAACTGTTCAAAGTAGTATGCAATATTTACAGTTACATAAACATTCTCGTATGGCAAGTGTGATATGAACCGTTTTGAAAATTATTGGTGATCATAGGGTTTGATATAACTAGTGCAGATTTTACAAGCTGCTGTTAGTAATGGGTATTAAATATTACTAATCAACCCTCAAATCACTTCGTATATCTGAACATAAAATTTAACACACAAATCTACTGCATCGTAGTGTTGCATATTTGTGTAAAGTACATGCCTATGTACTTCCACACGAGAGAGAAAGTAGAGGAGCCCTGCAGACTAGGTCGGCTATCTCGATCGATGGCCCACCTCGCGGAACAGAAAGGGAAATATAAAAGAAACTACTTAAGTTTACATAACTAATCTCGTCAGCAGGAACTGCGGCCAGCTGCAACATCTCCTTCGGAATAGGCATTCAGATGTGTCCCTGGGTTCCTAAGGCCCATATGTATTCTGACAGGGAAAGGGTCCGCCGGAATATACTCGTGCGGGCTACCTGTCCCTTGACGCCCGGGTCTGTTATTTTTAACAATAGCAACGAAGGAGATGATATATTATGAGTAGGAAAATGGGAAGAAAACAGAGCGAGTGCAGACAAAGAGATATCACGACGATGACTGAGACTACGATAAACAATGGAGTCACTATAGGGCTGCGACTCCTCATAACCTAAGATAGGTGAGCCGCAGGGCTGTGCAATCAGCTCAGCTAACCAAGAGGATAACAGCACGAGATGCTCGTACATATAAGACTGGAAAAACATGAAAAGCAGTGATCTATGTTGATTTGGAGTTTTTCTTCAATGGCGACAATGTAAATGAAATTTCAATAGCATTTCCCGTAGACTATTCATATCTATACTTCCTATGAATCTCTCTAAATCATCGCAAACTCAACTGTGATGTTTCATTCTAAATCAATCACAATAACAGATTTAGGGAGTGTTGAACTGGACCATGATATTAGGCTTTCGAGGTTTGACTTGTCCGAAACTTAACACAGGTGCGCTGGCGTCGACCCGCTGAACTGATTTTCAGGCATTGACCCGCAATCGGTTACCCTTGAGACTCATAAATTCAATCTTGTTCCATGAAATGGAGCTTTGAGCGGGCTGAACGCAATCGTGTTGCTTTCGACACTGGCAACACGATTCAAATGCAGAAAGTTGAAGCTCCTGATAAGTCAAACCTCGAAGGCCTAATTTTGATGTCCAATCAAACACGCTCATAGTAGGTATGCATGGCAGACAAAATTACCTGGCCTGGACAGGCTTAGGACCCCTGGCAACCAGTGCAGCATACCCTTAAATGCTTCGTAAGCAGCGTTACTGGAGTTAGCTCTGTAAGATTTGATGCTAAAGAATGTTGTTGGCGCTAGTTTTCGCCATATATAGTTAGCGTTTTTATTTCAAGTGAAGTTATAACTGGAGCCAGGGGCACGGATGCAGACTTGGTGACCACATTGATGTTGATTTACCATGTGGTCTCGAGTTCCACCCTCAACCTCTGAAACTTACTTGGAATATGGTATTCTTGCAGGGAATGGCATTGTTTGAAAAGATAAAAAGTTGACACTACGTCTACAGTCGAAATAGACACACACACATGCAGGTAATAAGCACCATGCTGTTTCTTAAATCAATACTGAACCTTTAAAAGGAGGGTCTTGGAGTGGGCTACATTCCAGGAATAAAATTCTAAATTCCCAACAACCGTGAACCGTGAACTAATTAAAAACAGCAAAGAATAAGAGATGCCTATGCAGTGCAGTATATCAGTCACAATAGAAAACATCTGCAAGAAGAGTTAACGTTCATAGGAACATCTAGTTGGTAAAGAAGAGGAAGAGCGAATTGAAGACGCTTAACGAGAGCAAAGTATTTTACTGAATTTAAGCCTTTCCAGCTAACGAGAGCAAACAAGTACAAATTTTGCGGGAAAGAATGATTTCTGGAAGGCTTTTAGGCCATATATTAACTTCCACTGGAGAGGGGGGGGGGTGGATAAGCGTACGTAACTTCGATATCGTAACCAGAAAAGTTATCAGCAGAACTATAAACAGGTAGCAGCTGACTGTGAGCTAGGTAACTTTGTACAGCTTGATATTTCAACACCAGCACGATTGATGCAGTGTACATTCTTTGTACAGCAAAAATTAATTTCAAATAAGTGAAAAAGTGAAGGGGACACGGAAAATGTACCATAGCAGGGAATTTCTCGCTAGGAGTCCATCGGCATCACTCGCCTAGTCATACTGCATGCATACTGTATATCCCAATCCGAAATTTACAGGCATTTATCTGTCTCTTTATAGGCATTTATCGGCTGCCTATCAGAAAATAGTGAAAGTATCCGATAGTATCGGATAAATGCCGATAAATTTCATATTAGGAGGGGCCTAACTGAACAAGCTGAGAAACAATGAGCAAACTAACTTCTTAAAAAAATTCGTAGCCAGGGTCTTCGATGCTGCTACACTTTCTTTTCGAAGGGGGGGGGGGCGGGGGAGGAGGTCGAAACAGTACAAAGACCGCCACACAAAGAATGCTTCGAGCACACCTTAACGTGAGAATTAAACAAAAAAAATACGAATAATGGTAGGTAAGTTTAATAGGGGTAGACATTATTATTATTATTATCTCGTTTTACTCGTAAGTTTAAGCCTCGTTATTCCAAGAAAGTCAAGCTGTTCTTAAAGAAACATGAAAGCAAAGCACGGGAACCATGACACTATGCATGAGGGTATTCCCACAAAGGGTCAACACGCACAAGAAACACTGGTACACATTACTGCACATATTATAAAGATAGTTCTGATCACAGCTCACTAAAATTAATTATATATCTGCATAGCCATGATATAGCTAAATACTTTTCAGGTATGAAAAAATTAGCACAATCGCAACTCATTTTTTATGCCGTATTTTGAATGTGTCATCAGATGTGAGATAAAACAGTTAGGGGTCTGTTAAAGATACCCGTTTGAAAAATGGTTAACCGGGTTTTCACATCAACACCCACATATTGGAAATTCAAAATATTGCTTCTCATTCCATAACCTCATCGGAGACTGAGAGAACCGTGGTACTTTTGAAAACTCAAGGATTGTTTTGTAAAAAAAACAGATAAAACCTAAGCAAGGATTGATCCTCCAGCCATGATTTTGATTTAGTTTTAGAGAAATGAAAGTTTGTGTTTACAAAAATGTCACGAAGTTGTATCTCAAGACAAAAAAAAAAACGACAAATTTTCAATACAGAACCACCAGCTTCGTCATTTTTAGATGTTGAGGAAAAGCCCATCAATTGTGCCCCTTAATGCCCCGAAAAGAGACTTCATTCGTTCAGCACGCCACTCAAAATTGCGCTATTCTGACAGGCTCGGGCTTGCAACAGAATTGCTGCGTTGAAAAAAGCTCAGATTCTTCCTTTACGAACGCAGTCGTCGATTGGAAAGCTTCAGGGACACAGGATTTAGGACTTTTAATTTATCTTCAGAAAAACGGGGCCCTAACGAGAGGGAATTGCCAACTGGCGTTTCGTTGCTGCGCAAAAACGCTGCTTGACAGTGCAAAGAGACATAGCGGTAAATAGATTTGAGTTTGAGGCGAATTGGGTTTGACAGTGCAAAGAGACGGGGATGTAAGCGCACTGAGGCTTGTAGCATGGGCCTGACAGTGATACAATGTTGCCTAGCGACGACATTATGGGAAGAAATTGCTGCTTACACAGACTAGTGTAGATAGAAGCTGTCATTTGATATTATACAAGTTGTAGGTTGTTTGGTGCTGCTGCGCAATTGACAAGGCAAAAAGAGACGGTGGTAGACTGAGAGAATGGGCCTGCCAGTGATACATGATGGCGCCTAGTGAGAAAGATAATTTCGCATGAAACTACTATACGTAGGAAATAGCACTAATAACAGTTATATACATTATTTATAATTTATCGTCTATATTGTCCAATACTCTCCTGAGACGCGATGTTTTAATAAGTGAAAAGCCTAGGAATATATGCAAGCAAGTTAAAACAAATGAGGATCCCATCCACGGATGATGACAATACGTCTACAAAAAAGCGAGAGAGCTAAAACTTTTAGTAGTAGTAAGAAAACGAGGGAAGTGTGGTACATACTTTAAAAAGATGTATCCAAGGCCTCGCTACGTCTAAGGTAACCTATTGGAACTTTCGATCAAGTACAAAAAGTGCGTATTTCAGGACATCTTTTCTATTTATGATCACTTCATCTTAAAGTAGAAATAACAATAACTTCATAACTTCTAGGCTCGATTTATGATCACTTCATCCTAAAGTAGAAATATCAATAACTTTACGACTTCTAGGTTCATTTTATGATCGCTTTATCAAGGAGAAACATCAATAACTTTACGACTTCCAGGTTCCTGCTTAAGCAGCTCACTGGCAAGACGTTCCGAGGACATACGGTGTAAAAAAAACCCACGCTTCAACATAAAAATGTTCACAACTTCCGTTTTTCTGATAACTAGAGTTTTTCAAAAGCAATTTTGAATAGAAAACACACAAAAATATCAACCTGGAAAATTTAATGCATCGCACACAACGGCTTAGCAATCACGAATTACTGAGCCTAAGGAACCCGAACTCTGATCTCAAACAACAACTTCTCAAGTATCTATAATAGGAGGAAAAATTAACTATCGCGCGCATAGGTACCGTGTTCAACCGTAAATTTCGAATGAACTTCCGGAGTGAGTGCCATTTTTTTTTTTGGAGTGTAAGCATGCGGAACTTCAGCGCCTAAGGAAGTTTTCTGGCCGATACAGAAGTATTGGGAAAGAAAAGTCGAGTGCAAAGTCCCTTGTGGACACGGTGGGACGGCAGAATTGACAGACCTTGAGATTCGCAGAGAGCCACGCGTACGCCTGCTGAGGTGCAGACCTGCACGTGTGATCTACAGACAACGCCAAGAGCTGCTGTCCAAATCCACAAGTGAAGTAATGAGTAGAATTGAGTGAGTCTTGTTACCCTCACAGGAAAATGGGCTGAGTGACCCGGGCTCAGTTTTCAACAGAAGGCGAAAAATAATTTTTCTACATAAACTATTTCAGTGTTGCTCCATTGTCAATAGAAACAAAACATAATGGTGCATTTTATTCATTAATCCTTAGAGTAACTGACTTTCTGTGCCCATCGTTTTCTTAATTAGGTTTTCACCTAGGGTTTTTCCCAAAAGGGAAACGATATGCTCAAAAAAAAAAAATAAATAAATTTGGTTAGTTGATGTGAGAAAGACTTCAGAATGAAGTGTAGACTTGGCAAACAAGTTCAAATGCTTAATTTTTTCCCCTTTTTTCACTAAATAATTTAATTCTAAAAGACTACTTCTCGCAGCGTGCTGATCTTTCACTCTGTAGTTCCTTAACTACAGCTGGTAACATCTTAAGAACTCCAGTAAATAATTGGAACGTACGAAGTTTAAATACTTTGATGCAGAGCGAGCAGTGACAGTTTTCTTTTTATCCTCAACTTACTCGTGATAACCAGAATGACAGCATCTTGGCACACGAGAAACTTGGTATAGGCACGTCAGCAGCACAGAGTGCAATGAACAAAACTGCATCATCAAAACGTTCACCTCATAGCAATGTCCACCATAGGTTACACTAAGCTCGTCTACAGACGCATGAGCTATCGAACTACCAATGTAAGTGAGATAAAGGTTTGGTCATAGCCTTCGCTTCATTTATTTACGAGCCAAGTTTCTTTTTTCATTTCTGGCAGACAAAAGACTGCAGCATATTACTATCTAGCAACATGGATAATAATTTAATGTACTAATTGCAATGTCCAGAAAAACTAAAAAGAAGGCTTACACTTCAAAGTCAGCCAAATTTCAGGCCCCTGGCATGTACAAGCAACACTTAGTGATGTTCTATATGGTTTTCTCGAAACTGAGCCTGCACATTAACAGAAGAAGAATCAATACAGAACTAACAGCACAGGAGAGAAAAATTCAGTCAACGCTGAAGTACGACTTATTGAGGAACCTATTCCCAGTCTTGGGCCAGCAGGGGCAATATGACAATATTTACGATATTTTGATGTTCTTATTCCATATATTAGTCATTACGTAATTTCCCAGTGAGCTCGTAGGCACAAACACAAGTAGACGTCATTGATAAAAAATTCAGTTAAGGACTCAATGCTTGGATCACCGACTCACCGCGAAAAAAACTGTGATCGTTTATCATGCAATATTCCGTGAAATTAGAACTGAATATATTATGAACCAAAAAGTAATTGCCTATAATTGAAAGGTCCTTCCAAAGCCAACGCTCTTACGAGCTAAATTTCCAATCTCTGGAAAGTAAGCGCAAAATTTCGCGACGCTTTATTTATTTGTTCCCTCCAGCATTCCCATGCCAATCACAGCCCAGCCAACAATTTTGCCAGAGAAGTCCACGTAAATTGGAGCGACTCGAGGCCGATAAATAATCTGGGCAGGAAAGAGTATCAGGAATCAATATTCCCGTCGGTGCGGTTATGGAGTCAAGCCGATGCACGATAAATTATGGAGCGACGGACAGACAAGAGCGACACGGACCAATTTATGGCCTTGCTACGTGCTTTCCGGGAAAGAATGTCCTCGAATGGAAGGAAGATCTGAATCCAAAGACCACTGGACTGCGTCATTACAATGCACAAGACTTTTCCCTTGCTTGATTCGGAAGGTGGAGACCATAATTCTTCGTCCTGTACAATAGGAAACATTTTTACACTTAGATCGATGCTATTTCCACACATCTGTGTAGTATTCTTTAAGTACTACGATGTATAACTTCTCTTAAATAACGCTCTTAGTAGATTGGATTTTATAGATTAGATAGGCGGCAGTAGACGGATCAGCAGGCCCATTCCCATAGAGCTGCTGGGACTTACGCTCCGGCCTCCTATGAGCTAGGTATTGCCATTATGCCGGTTATCATTTAGGAGTAGACGACTAAGAAAAAAAAAGAAGAAAGAGGGAAAAACCTCAGCCACAGAGACGCTCACATAACCATAATTTATAGCTTGAGAGCTGCGGATCTTTGAGACAAACTGAATGGAGAGGAAGAGAGAAGATTATGGATTAAGGTGGCTACCGAATCTTTGACCGTTAAGAGTTTGTGACTCACTCATGGAGGAGGTGTTCTTAAGTGTGGAGGGTGTCTCTCCCAATGTTTGCCAGGACGATTTTTAAACGCATTGACTGTCTCCGCACCGATTACGTCAATGGGGCGTCCATTTCAGATAATCATTATGAAGTACGGAAAGTTTACCAGGTCAGTAACGTTTTCTCTTTTAGTAGACTATTTTTGCGAAGATCAAAAAAATTTCCAAGGATTTTTCTACAAAAAAAAAGAAACATGTTGTAGGTGAGAACAACTTGTACCCATCTCTTAGTCTCTGTCTCGAAAACGCTCATTGTACATATTTGGGTCACTGTAGTTTTATAATACGGAATCGTGCGTATAGAAGTAGCCTCACCACCCTGTAGAGATGTTGAAGAGTAAGAGAGAAACTCATAAGCATTGTAAAAAATTGAGTACACGTCGAACCGACTAACAGAACAAAACGCAAGGGCACCGCCATCCGGGGAAATGGTAACAGCAGACAACAGATAAACAGTAAGAAAAAAGAGAGCAATAGAACTAAGAAAACACGAAATAAGTGTCTAGACGCAAATGGTAGACTAGACAGTTGTGAAAGAAAATAAATCTGCATGCACTGGGAGCGAAACTCCCCCATACCAGACGATGGACAGTTTTAACTAACATAACCCAAGGTTCCACCCTATCCTTCTAAAGGGAACACGCTATATGGCACTCTATTGCACCCAATAATTAGGTTTCGCAAATAGCTTTTCCCTTGGCCGTCAACAGAGCAGTCTCTTTGAAAATGGATGGAGGCCACTTTGTCTTGTTAGAGCTTGCAGTAGATCCGCTCGCCGTATGCGAGGAGCATTGAAGGGAAGTGCTGGCCATGAGTAAATATTGATGCTTTTCTTACCCCTTAACCCAGTCTTAGTCAGGATGTGCAACCTCGCTGCAAGAGCTCTTTCACCTAGAGTAGGGGTTGCCAACCAGGGTGCTCGGACCCCTATCGGGTGCTAGATGACGTTTTAGTGGGTGCAAAATCCTGTTCAATTTATATGTCATCGAAAAATTAGCTTAAAATTCATTGCACAAAATTAGTATAAATTTCAGTTATCATTTGATGGGTTACCTATGAATATTGTAGGGGTGTGAGAACATACCTATTGGAAGTTCTTCAAGGGTACCAGGAATTGAAAAAGGTTGGGATTATAAGGTAAAATTACGGAAATGGTTTCTCATAGGAATTGCACTGTTTTTCAAGTCGCTGATGAAGTGTGCTGGCTAAAAAAATATTTTTAATGATGTGAACGATTTTTAAAGTAAATAATTAAAAATTTGAAATGCTCAGCATCAATACAATTAAAATAGTAAAACACCGATATAAATTTTTAGCCCTGCAACTACAAATACAACAAAAAAGGCAGATAAACAGTTAAATAAATATACTACGGTCGTTATTAAAGTATTCTGATTTACCATTCTATATTCAAACTTTCTTAGTAAATATCATTTTATAATTAATTCTTATTACGTTTGTGAACTTCAACACGTTTGTGAACTTCAACTAACACTCAAAACTAGAATTTGCTGAACCATCTAAAATTTCCATTCTCGCCTACGCCATGCAATTTCACTCTTCAAAAGAGTTCCTGCAGCGCATGCGAGTTCAAAAAGCATTATACACATCGTCCTCCTAACTTCAGATTCCCCTTCAAGAAGACAAGGGCTCCAGACTAGCATTATTACTTCTTGGCTGAGGGCAAGTCAATGAGATTATGGAAGAAAAACTTGCGCTTTATGGACAAAAGGGCGGACTTTAGAGGGCGGAGGATGCGGCAGCAGAGCCATAACGGGTGTTTTGCTCAATCGTGACCTCTCTTTTAGTGGAGCGATGAAGCCAAGCAAGACAGCTTTCTTTGTACTCTAAATATAGTGCTATGTACGTAGGGATATATCAGGTCATTGACCTACGTAAGCGATGTTTTTACTCTGCTAATGCCTTCTTTGTGAACTCTTAAAAATTTTTAATTTTAGCTGTGACCTCTTTTTCGAGAAGCAATGATTAGATAAGATAGGCGGCAAGAGACGAGCCAACTGGCCCATTCTCAAAGAGATACCGACGCATACGCCCCGGCGCTCTATGAGCTATTGCCATTATGTCAGAAGGAAATAGAGGACTCAGAAAGAGAGAACGAAAGAGAGAAAGAAAGAAAGAAGAAAGAAAGGGAGGGGGCGAAGAATCTCAGTCAAAGAGACGATCATACAAGCACGTGAGCATGATCATTAGCCTCTAATATGCGAAGCTAAGAGACGTCTATCTCTGTAGTCGGAGCGGAAAAGAGAAGATGGATTAAGGTGGCCTCGGTAGCTTTGGCCGTTAAGAGTTTGCGACTCCTGGAGGAGGAGTTTTTAGCTGTGGATGTCTCTCCCAATGTTTGTCAAGACGATTTTTAAACGTTGACTGTCTCCGCACAGATAGCGTCGGAAGGGAGTCTGATCCAAATGTTCACTATGAAATATGGAACGACTCGTTCGAAACTTTAGAAAATGTCAAGTTTTGCTGCGAACCGACCACTGAAGTACCTAGATCTAGCGAATTTATCATTAAATTGACATCCCTGGTACAGGTTTTGCAACTCACAGCAATAGAACGCTGCGTTTAAAAATACCCTAAAATGCTTCGAAAGTAATGTAGAACATAGTCTACATCCGTCCTGAAAGGGTGACAATTTCGAATTACTAATGAAGATTCCATTAGAAGCTCAGAGGTATACCATATTGAAAACAACCGTGTAGCGAAAGACTATGTTAGACGCTATATTAATTAACATCATACGGAGTCCTCACGCGGTATTTCAGGCAACAAAATGAAGGAATGTACATATCGGGGAAATATTAGATGCCCATGCACGGCTACTCTGCTATGAGAATAAAAAGTAGGCAATCAAAGCACAGAGGGACAGAACACTAACTCCCAGGATGTGAGCATAAAAAAGAAGAAGAAAATATGACAATACTGAAAATAAAGTAACCATTGGGATAGACACGGAAAGACAAAGACGTGGCTACAATTATTGGACTTTATGGCAGAGAAGGCGATGATCGCTGCCCAAACAACGGCCGAAAACTCCAACGTGAACAGCAAAGAATTCCTCCGAGTCGGCAGCTTTGACCGTGCTTCATGGAGAACATTTGGAATGGACTCCCCTTCGACATCAACAGGGCAGAGACAATCAACGCGCTTTAAAACCGCCAGGATAAATATTTGGAGTAACGCTCTCCACAGCTAAAAATTCTTCCTACAGACGTCGCAAACTCGTAACGGCCAAAGCTTCAGCGGCCACCTTAAACCATTACCTGCATCTATCATGCCAACTACACAATCGTCGCTGAGTCCCCGATGGTCTGCTGAAACTTATCGCGGTTGCACGAGCAGCTCGTAGACTTGGCTTAGTTCGTTAATATTTTTCTTCTTCTTCTTCTACTCTTTCTTTTCATTTTCAGATAGCCATATTTTTTTAAATAATGGCAAAAGCTCAGGGGAGGGCCGGGGCGTCATTTCCGGATGCTCTTAGGGAATGGGCCCATCGGTCCGTTTACAGTCAGCTATCTAACTTAATCTAACGTGCATTGGAATAGAAAGGCGAAAAGGAAGTACACAACAATGATCAACTGAAGGAGGACAATAAATGCAGAACAGAGAACTCCGAAAGATGCCCCAGCAGCGTAACTCAAGCTTCGTAAATGTGCGATTTTCTCCTCCGTGAAGCTCTCAAATACATTTTCATTTGCTTTCTATTGTACTGCTATGTATTTGAATCGCAAGTCCTTACAGTGAATTATTTGACCATGCTCAACTAATCTGTCCAATATGACTCTTGAACGGTATTGCGTCCTTCCGTTAAAGTCGCCGCCTAGCACTTCATAACTCATTTTGCGTCGAAGTAATAGTTTATAGTAATAGCTACATACGGGCCGCTTAACCCTTTACAGGCCGTTCGAAAAACACAACAGCAATATAAAAGTAGCCATATATGCCCACTTATCCAGTAAAAGGTTAACTGTGTCCTTTATCCTTGCTTTTATTTTTCACCTTTTACGCGTAGCTATGTTGCGTACGATTCAAACAAATTCCACATACACATTAGATGGGAAGCATTATTGAAGGTGTGAGCTTACATATAGCGAGCTTGTTTATGGAATCGACTGTGAAAGAATTACCAAACGAAAACCTTCACTCAGTGGAGCGATGCACGAAACTATATACTTTTTCAGTTCTATAGATTCAACGCCATTCACTCCCTCCAACCTACAGTCACGTTATCCAGTACTGCAAAGAGAAATTTTCGATAGAACGTCATTTACATAAGCCTCTTCCAGTCGGAAACGTTTCATAAGAAAGCGATTGCTCTTCGAAACCATTGGGGAAGTGGGAGGTGAATTTAATGCCGATCTTCCACGATCTTTGAATGAATTTCTTAGGGGATATTGCATTCCGTTCAGTCGCATAATCGAAATTCAGTTATTCGCAAATTGAAACTTAGCCTCAGAAAAAAAATTATACTATCTTCAATATACTTTTTTTTTAAATATCTAATTTATGTAATAACTCTAAGAAAAATACTATACCGAAGGGAAAGATAATACGAAAGATGAGACGCCCGTCCGTTCACGAGCCAATAAAAACTAAGAAACGAAGTGAGCAAGGAATCCAGAAGGTAGTTTATGGAGTCCTTGTGGAGCAGCAAAGAAGCGCAATATCAACTCGGAATTATCTCTGCTTAAGTCACCCTTACCACTACACAATGATAAGAAGTAAATGTCTATGAACAATTGACAGCCCTCTGGCATGTAAAGAATTGAGGGTAGAAAGAAAAGGTCTGTATTGAGTCAGAGTAGGAGAATGAAAAAAGTAAGACAGGCATAGTTAGCGCGTCGTTCTGAAAGCCTTAGTGCAGTAAACTAATTTTTCTGGGGGCTGAATTATCGTACAAGATGACTAATGATAGGAGGCCTTAATTTTATAATATCATACCAGTGCTCGGCGATACTCCTACTGCTGCTTTAATCTGTTTTTCCTCTTTTTGCCACCACTTGCTGTTCCCATGCACGTTGATCCTAAGTGGGAACCCCTTGTACATGGGTTTCCCGTTTTTGTTGACATAATGCTGGTATTATTGTACTCTGTCGACATACTACAGGTCCCTTGTTTCTTTCTCTGCGACACTGTGAGATCGCCTTTTAGTTGATTCGGAGCTTTAAGCCATTCACTGTATAACTGAAGTAATGCTAGGTCACCTAATCCCATAGCCAATAACCCATGCTAATGCTAGGACAGGAGTGGGCAAATTACGGCCCGCGGGCCACATCCGGCCCCATTAGTGTTTTTAATCCGGCCCGCTGAAGGTTTTATGACCTTAGATACATCAACTCATAATATTAAGCACTTATAACCCTTATTCAAACTTGCATATGCGCAGCAAAATATAACTATTTTTTATTTGAGAAAAGTACCTATCTATGCATCGGGTGGTGGCCTGGCCCGTCTGTCAAGTTTTAAAAGTCCGTGTGGCCTCCGAGTCAAAAAGTTTACCTACCCATGGTCTACACCATACTTAGCATAAATTCAAAACTGGTTTTGTGAATTCATGCTTTAGTAAAAGTCATAGCTGTTAAAAAATGACAATTTTGCATTTTCAGTTGGCGAATTCTTTTGTAATGGATTTTGCGTATATCTTGCATTTAGGAACAAGAATAACACAGCGCAATTATCCTAATGCCAGCACCTTTTGATGTGTAAATAAGAGAAAGATGTGCTGACTTTGATTTCAAAGATTTTTTCTTCAAAAAAAGCCTGCAAGGTATCTCCTTAGCGGTATTTGCAGAATCTATATTTGTATCAGATTTCACCGATATGATCCGCATTTATAGTCTATATATACCATACTTAGTAAAAATTCAGTATCGGTTTGACGAATTCATGTTTTAGATAAAAGTTATAGCTTATTTAAAATATGAAAATATTTCACCTTGAGTAGGCCAATCGTTTTGTCTTGGTTTGTGCAGTTCCCTCTGCATTTGGGATTAGGCGTACTACCGCGCAATGATCCTAATAGTAATACATTTCTTTTGTGCAAAAATGAAGAGCATCGGCTGGTAATTTTTTAACCCTTTTGCTACGGCAACTTTCCTCTTTTATGAGGTTCTAAAAGAAGCTCACAGTAGACACTATCATTGTAGTCACTTGAGCTCACCTACAGCTTTGTTCAGTCGTAGATAAAATACTATCACTGACTTCAGACGGGTTGTTAAATAT
>LQNS02276620.1:4317365-4338346 GCA_001587735.2 Parhyale hawaiensis
CTGGATTAACGATTTCCCAAATGACTTCAAACCGATCCACTATAATCGTTATGTAGATGACACCTTCCTCATATTTAAGAATAAAGCGGATTCTGATTTATTTCTGGCATATGTAAATAGTAAACATCCAAATGTAAAGTTCTTTGCTGACAACCAGTCAGATAACTCTTTAGCCTTTCTAGATGTTCTAATAAGCAACCAAGGCTCAACGCTTGTCACTGGGGTTTACAGAAAACCCACGTTCTCAGGCCTCGGGACAAGTTTTTTCAGTCACTGCTACGATCAATTTAAAATCAATACAATAAAAACTTTGCTATTTCGGGCATACCATTTGTCTTCCTCATACCTTATCTTCTCAAACGAAGTTGACTTTTTCCGAACATTTTTTAAAAATAACGGTTATCCGCACTATCTTCTGGACCTTTACTGCAAATTGTTCCTAGACAAGCTCTTCGATCCCGGCATTAGCAAACCTTCCATCTGTAAATTAGACTTCTATCACTCGCTTCCGTGCTATTCAACAAAGCCTCTGTTAGTGCAGTAAACACATTGAAAACGTTCCTCTTTGAAGCCTACCCACTTATAAACTTCAGATTTTCATACAAAAACATATTTACCATAGGGTCCTACCTTAAATTTAAAGACAAACCCCCACACCATTTCTGTCAAGTGTTATCTACCGTTTCAAATGTAGAGGATGCCATGCCTCGTACATCGGTAGCACTGGACATTTCAAAACCCGCATTGACCAACATTTAGGTGAAAAATCTAATATAAAATAAGAGTCGACTAGATTAAAACTTAACGTTTCAGGATGAAAAATCCCATCTTCAGAAGGAAAAAAAAAACCTAAGTTACTATCAATAAATAAAAGTTTCTTTATTGTAACTCGGTAAGGGGAGCGAAGGTGTTGGTGGGGGAAAGTCTAAAAGGCAAATGGACAGAGCTGCGCGCAGGGGCCGGACCTCAGCTCCTGTACAGTCGGCAGAATTCAGGTTAGGTATATACAGTATAGAGCGGTACAGCCGTGGTCATTATGTTGAGGCTAGGTTTGGTGTTATGTATGTGGAGAGACTCTAATGTTGCGAGCTCGATGGGATTGGAAGAGTCTATGATGGAAAAATNAAGATTGGCAGGGGCCGCTGTTCTTTCCAGGCAAGAGGTTATGAGTGAGGATGTGAAAATTTCGTATACGAAGGTTGAAAGTGAGGATCTTCTATTTCCATGTAGGAGTTTAAGAGGATCGAATGAAAATTTGTAGATGAAAAATGCAAGAGACCTTCTTTCATGCAAGAGATGACGAGGATCGGCAGAAAAAGTCCACATAAGATAGTGGAAAGATGCGGTCATTTTTTTCAACTAAGAGTTACGAGGGAGGAACTAAACGAAAAGTCCTTACATGAAGGGTGAAAGGCGAGGGTCTCTCGCTTTCAGCAACAGGTTACGAGGGAAAGACTGTATCGAGTTTGTAAAACATGGTAGAAATGCGGTGATCTCATTAGCTCAGAGAAAAGTTCTCATCGACTGGCTGGTCAAAATTGGCTGAATCCATGCCCAATTCAGAGTTGACATATGGGCGACTGGTAAAACTCTGGTAAAACTGATAAAAAACTATTGTCGAAAACCCTGCATGGTGAACCAGAACAATAGTTTCTGTTGGTTTTACCAGGGTTTCGCCAGTCCTGGTAAAACCCCCATGCCAACCCTGAGTCGCCCGTACGGTCTGACTTGCCCGATAGTCCAAACATTAGTTTTGGCTTGACCACTTCTAGGCGTGTAGTATAGGTGTTACGCTCAACCCGATTACGCTAGAGACATCTGAAAAGTACACTTTATGGAGCAAGGCTGAATTATTTCAAAATTCAATCTCGATAGAATTAAGTGCATCAGAAAAGAGCTTAACACCAATACAGTCAGTAATATATGCAGCTCAAGCTTGAAGAATCACCAAGCACGGGGACAAACAGTGAAGGTTAAGACCTTTTCGAATAGTTACGGTGTGTTAGGTTAGTTTACGACGAAATAACGTTAGGTTATTACAATATACGTAAGATCAGGTTGGGTTAGATTACTTTAGGATATAATTTTACACGAAAAACTAGGTTAGGTTAGATTAGCTTGGGTTATGTTAGCATCAGTAAGGTATACAGGAAAATATGTAGCAAGGTTACGTTAAGTGACTGGATTAGTTAACGGAGTATAGAAATTATCATAAGCTAAACACTACTGACAACGGACTCGTCGCCGACTCGAGGCATGGGCCTATTTAAATAGGTCTGCGTTCCGGCCTCACCCTAATCGGCTCGAGACCAACCAAATAGGAGCATTGAAGCTCCTGCGCTCACCTGTCCTCAGCCCGTGTCAGTGGTTAAGACGCTGAGCTGAAGAAACACGTTTATTTGCCTGCCTTGTGTTAAAGATCGGAAGGGGAATTACCGCGATGTTCACTTCTACAATTTTAATTCACAGCATTCCATTTAAGATATGTTTTATATGACAGCTATACCCTTTCACGACGATCTTAGTATTAAACCGCCAAACCAAAGATTGATTTCACTAAAAAAAGAGAAATGTACCAAGTCCGTATGTGTGGATGAAAGCTACAGATGTTGGATAAAAATAAGAAAAAGTACATGATGTACTGTGCACTCATATGAAGTTTGGCAGAAATAAAATTAAGGCGAGGCTTTCGTTTTCGGTATCTTTGATGTATAGCCGATATTAAATTACCATTTTAGTTTTTTGGATATTTTAGCCAAAATGGCGGTCTTACCTCTTTTGCAAAGAATCTAGCCATTCCTTTTCCGTTATCCAAGGCACTTTCGTTACTGAACCACAGTATCTCCTGGCACAAGCGCTAATGTTTAATTGTTATCATCAGCGGGTTGCTTTTTTTATCATAGCATTTCCAGCAGCCGGTCCAAACCTGTATCAGTTTAGTTTGTCCATGAGTGTCATGATCTGAATCTATAATATTAATAGCGTTGTTCCTTCGTTCTTTCGTGTATTACGCTCTTCAATAATAGATAGACGGAAATTAGAGCTACGCCCTTGGCAAGTTTTTAGAGACTTCAAATGTTAATCATTGCACTCATATCATATCTAGATACCTACTTCTTTTCATAATTTTTCACAATATTCTATTGGCTTTGCCGGTAGCGGGTGACATCTGTAATAGCGCCAGTGGCGTAGCCAGAAAAAGCCACATGTCAATAGAACTGGTAGTGTTGGGTATCTCTGCTCTGAAGTTTTTTTTTTTTTTGAGGCGAATGTGCTGCTCGGAAAGCATCTCCCACTACATTGCGATGTCTGAGCAAATGTAATGACTTCTTGAGAACAGAAGATTACCCTGTTGCGAATGAAGAAATGGACCGAATCTATGTTTCTTTTATTATTTTTCTTTTATTAAACAGAGCAGAAAAATTATGGGATACTGATCAGGATCCACGGGTCCGGAAATCGTGAGAAAAAAATTGGATACGCCGAAAAAAAAATCAAAACGTGCAACTTTATGGAAGCTTTAATTATCTGCAATGGGTGGGAAACACAGCTTAGAAAGGCGTGCAAATGCATTAGAGAACATTGCATGATGTAATGTATTTGTATGCCTTTATCAAGACACAAGCCCAAATTCTTTGCCGACAAAACAAATGCGAGATTCAGTGGTGAAATGAAAGACTTGGAAAGTTTAGATGAGATAAAAGGTAGACGGGCAGCTTAACGATAGATTGGGTTAAGCGGTGGACGTCAGTTTAGTAGGTTAAGATATGAGCGCTACCTCAGGTTAAATAACGTAAGTAAGTCGAATATCCACGGGTGCAGCTAGTAAGTTGTTATGATCAGTAATGAACGTTTTCTCTAGATTATGAGCACATATAATTCTTGACAGAGCAGAACTTCAAAATGAGGAGGGTTAACGCTAGCAACATTCTCGTACGTACTCTCTCGTGCTCGACCGTCACGTGAGACAGGCAAGCAGCAACATTTTTAATAGAGACAAAATTAAAGAGAGGCGTCTGTTTCCGGCGCCAATGTCGCCATAGCGTCGCGGTAATGAGATTTGTAGAACTTAATTGTGGCAAACGATGCGCTTTAGAGGCACTCACGGCGATGAAGCGCCGCAGTGTCCTGCTCTGCCAACACCACCGGCGCATCAGCTTCAATTTTTTAATTGGCTCTGATGAGTCTCGGCGCTACAAACAAACTGGGGACGCAAGGAAATTTCGCTGCGAATTGGCCGGGAAAGTAACGGCGTGAGTGGACCTGAACGAAAATTAGGTGCGTTTAGAAAATAAACTGAGGGGCGAGTGCAGAATAAAGATAAAGTTTGTGATCAAATTAGTGTAGATACTAACGGAATAAATGGACTTGAACATAATTAAAAGGTGCGTTTCGAAAATCAGACGGATGACAACGAGAATACAACGACGATAAAACTTGTGTTACCAATTGATGTGGCTAGTAAAGAGGTGAATGAACTTCATGAAAATCAATGGGCACTTGGAAAGTAACTAATGTACGGCGAGGAGGTAGAGTAAATGCGAAAAATGCAGTATAAAGTGGTAAGTTTAATAAAAAGTGATTGAACTTAGTGGAAAGTTTCGGTATAGTTAGTGTTAGCACAGTTAATGCGCTTTAAAAAGGCGTACTAAACAAGATAAGGGTAGTAAAGAATATTGAAGCACAAATCTACAATGTAATAAAAACCGATGTGTATTAATCTGTTTATTTGTTTGTTTATCTGTCCCCTTTCTGTAACGCTTTAAGAAAACAGGTGAAAATTAGGCCCGGTTGGAGACTTTGGCCATCCTGTCACGGTTCGATAAAAGCTGATGTTGGAAAGCAGACCAGGTTGCAGTTGGAAAGCAGACCAGGTTGCAGTTGATGGCATACGTATTGTAAAATTATATTTGCATACACGACTTGTTTGCCAATGTTGAAATCCAATCAATGAATCTAATGTCGACAGAAAACAATTAA
Source organism: Parhyale hawaiensis (assembly GCA_001587735.2). Lineage (NCBI taxonomy): Eukaryota > Metazoa > Arthropoda > Malacostraca > Amphipoda > Hyalidae > Parhyale > Parhyale hawaiensis. The sequence continues at coordinate 4,322,346 of LQNS02276620.1, forward strand.
CGTTTGTCCACAACATGGACAAACCTGCCTTTATAACTTTCCTTAGCCTCGCCATTAAAGATTCCCTATATTCGTGTTTAACAATAGACTGTACAAACAAATAGATGGAGTCTCCATGGGGAGGCCTCTCAGTCCGTCTTTAACATATATCTTCCTATGCCATAACGAAACCTTCTGGCTTAACGATTTCCAAAATGATTTCAAACCGATCCACTATAATCGTTATGTAGATGACACCTTCCTCATATTTAAGAATAAAGCGGATTCTGATTTATTTCTGGCATATGTAAATAGTAAACATCCAAATGTAAAGTTCTTTGCCGATCATCCGGCACGGTCGAGGCCAAGAGTAGCGCTAATCTCCAAATGGCGCGAGTCATAAATGCTCTCTACTGAAAAGACAACAAGACTTCGCATCAATAACGCAGATTGAAAAAGTTTAGTAGCTAGGGGCCCTGAGGAAGGACAAGTTGCTGTAGATTAATGCCATATGACACGGGGCTACTAAAATAGAGAGGGAGTTGTAATAGCGCTAGCGACCTCCCGTATACAAGCTGATGACATGAAGACAAAAGTTGGACTGAATGCAAGGGAAGGCATAAATAGGCCCGGGCAAAGCAAAATGGTTTCAAAGAATATAAACGCACCATAAAAAACTTATGGGATTTTTCGAAGAGGAAGTTATCAAGTTCTTTTGTGTTTCATATGTTTTTCAATCATCAATACAACACAAATATAATGATTAATTATCCATGTTATGCTTGAGTGATTTTTGAACAGGAAAACTGATCAATTTGCTTTTTGGTTGAAGCCTCAAGTGCAACTGACCCAGTCCAGTGAAGTAGTCAGGAACAAAAAGACACTAAAGCCAGTAAGATGCCACGTTTGATGGCTGCATGGGTTGTGCTTTCGAATTGGGATGATATAGGTTGGCATGAGCGTGTCTCGGGTCGCCACGCATTTTGGATGCTCATAAACAGCAATTTCAAACTTGGCGAGGAGTAATAAAAAAAAATGGCAGAGTCGCTGGCCACCCCAGGTCTGGGTGACAAGAGGAACCGGTTCCTTAATTGACCTGAGGATCACCAGTTATGTAATTACCAAGGCGATAAAATAGTCGAAGAAAAATGCTAGCGAAACAAGGAAAAATGGGAGGTACACCCAATGGAAATTTTCAAGTAAATATCTCATGTCTATAGGACAGATCATCTGGGAATATTGGATATTTAACTAAAAATATTCTGGTGGGAAACTGAAAAGGTAACAGTTAAACATAGTGTCTTACTGAGGACATGGGCGGGGAGTAAGCAAGTGCCATTACATTAGAGTGATTAAATGGACAAAGACCAAGACTACTCATCGGCTCTTTAGTGCAGCATAGATCAAAATGTCCAGAAATGGCGAGAAAAATCGCAAAATTGGCGTTGTTTCGAGGCGCGTCTCAGTAAAGCAACCCGAGCCTGACCACACGCCGGCCTCATCGCGGGGGCAAACATTGACACTGCGACCATGTCGTCCGGCGGTAAAGTGAGTGGTGCTGCTACAGGGAAGTCCTAAGCTCAAAATTAGGGACCGTGAGTGGTAAAGTGAGTGGTGCTGCTATAGGGAAAGTCCTAAGCCCAAAATTAGGGACCGTGAGTGAGTGGGGCTGCTATAGGGAAAGTCCTAAGCCCAAAATTAGGGACCGTGAGTGGTAAAGTGAGTGGTGCTGCTATAGGGAAAGTCCTAAGCTCAAAATTAGGGACCGTGAGTGGCAAAGTGAGTGGTGCTGCTATAAGGAAGTCCTAAGCTCAAAATTAGGGACCGTGAGTGGTAAAGTGAGTGGTGCTGCTACAGGAAAGTCCTAAGCTCAAAATTAGGGACCGTGAGTGGTAAAGTAAGCGGTGTTGCTACTAAGGAAACGAAAGTGCAAAATTGAGAACAGTTAATCGACGCAATTTGAAAAGTCGGTGTAATACGGGATACAAATTATCAGAAATGGTAGTGGCGACGCGGTCTCAAAAACAACATAAGCTGGAGATCATCAGGTTGCAGCCGCCAGATCCTAGGGCTTGGTCGCAAGAAGCCACTTGTAAAAATCATAGAAACTGCCTAATATTTTCCTTATATACCAAACACTGAGCTTGTCGAACAAAGATGAAGGCTTTGGACATAAATACCGAATACTATGGAATATGGACACAACATTCTCGTAGATCATTATGAAAGGCCGGAAATTTACGTACAAAAAAAAGTTACGGTGTAGCAACATAAATAAAGCGTCTAGACACTAGATTCTCGCTATATTATAGCGCAAGAACTCATCCAGACCAAAAAACGCAAGGGGCAGCGCTCCCGTGCCGAGCTTTAGTCAGTTTGAATCTCATCTAAAAAAATTCGGAGCGCCACCAAAGCAATTAAACTTTTTCCTTTGCTTAAGAGATCACACTTTTCATCTGAGTTTTATCTCGGCATTTTGCTATTTGAAAAGAGTCATCAAAAACAAATTAGTACAAAGCCCTCGAATAAACTTCTTCCCAAGGGAAGTTTGGAAACGCCAAACTTGTGACTTTCAGACCAATACAAAGTCAAAATAGGACCTAAAACTTATAGGAATAAAACCTCGGTAGACAGGGAAGAAAAGCTAGAAATGTGTACACATATCGTTCAGTTACCATGCGATGAAGGTGTCGAGTAAAATGAAAGTAGGATTAAGAATTAGAAAAAAATTAAAGTGTGAAAAATTTTAGCAATAAGTTTACACACAGCCATAGGATTTTTCAACTCCCAGACATGGAGATCACGAGATAGCAAGCACGGAAAATCGAAGAAAGTTATTAGAAAAATAAATGAATCACGCAAAGTAGACATGGACTGAATTTGGCCCGACAGACTAACAAAGTTTAGAATTTATCTAACTGGAAAATGGTGCCGCGGGATTGTGGTCGGCTTGACACACAACAAAAATGCAATGCAAGGAATACTTTCTTCCAAGTAACTTAGGCTTTTAAAATAGAATTTAATGGTAGCAAGCAGCCTGGAAGATGCTTGACGTAACAAACTGTTCAAAATAAGTAAGGCCCCATACATACAAAGGCATTTTGGGAAATAAAGATTGATATTTATTATCAATTTTATTCAAAATTGTAAATTTTTTCAATAAATAACCAGACACTGAACATGCAATCAACATTCATCGAGTTGGCAGCATGATTCCAAGGTCAATGAAGAAAAGTATGAGCAAAAATAATCCTAGCAACGGGAATAACGGTACCGGACATCAACAATATTTTTTTCGGCGGTTGGTGGGTGTTCCCAGATAGACAGGAACTAGTGATGACTTTGCCTGCCTCGTATGATGTAGAATGGCTCGATATTCTTGCTCGTAAATGTGCATATCGCCTGCAGATGAGCATGGGAAATTCTGATAACTCGTTGCTCCAGTCGATATCATCTGATTCACAGTATCAGAGTTCGGCGCTCAAGCAGCAGCGAGTTAGAATTCTGTATGTAGGTAATGATTTGAATTTCCTTTAGCTACTCTGTCATTACCTCCTGCTTCCTAAACGTGCTTTATTACCACATGAAGACGCGAGCTGATTGATTTTTTTTCTCTCGATTTTCCTCATGTTCCTGTTTTAGCCGCTAAATTTATATGATGATGCTTTACTCAAGGTACGGTAGGCCTAGAAAGTGAACCTCTGATAATACTGATTAATGAATACTTGATGAAATTTATAGTAACATGATCGTTATTAGCCCCTTTGACAGGCAGGCTACCCTAAGTCGGCACTCCCGCAATACTGACATTCATTAGAAGGTGTTTTTTAACCGCACGGTGAAGGGCTAAGCAAGTATCGGTATTAAATCTCGATAAATTTGTAGCAAACAGTGCTTTCTTTTTGTTAATTTTGCTTTGTGCGAGTACATGCGGTTTAGTGCTAATGATTTCTTCAGGCGTAGGCTGAGTGTATTTATTGCGCGCGTTTGGTGGATTTGCGCGATCGATCGATAGCGCTGCGCGTTTGGTGGATGTTGTAGGTATTAGGCCGTAATTTCGGGTAAGTTGGACTATATTCGGGTGTAATGTCCGGTAGGTTACGGGAGGCAAGGACTGGTTTTTTGTTTTTCCATTTTAAAATTTGAACGATCCACCAAACGCGCACAGCATATTCACGTATCTTCTCAGAGCACGGTCTCCTATTTATAGGACTGGGCACCATTAATACTGTAATAATGTTGTTTACTGGGCATTTGCAGGCTTATTTGTTAACCTGTAGCATTCTTGATAACATTATTATTAATAGCCAGGGTTGCAGAGTCGGATGTTTCAAGTCTGACTCCGACTCCTAGATACACCTGCAGTTAACGTAACCATTAATAAGTCCGACTACTTGCTATCAATACACTCAACTCATATTTTAGGCTACAGAGAGTATTTTTGTACTATTTTCAATGATATTTGGCATCACTGGCATCATTTGGGACATTAACTTTTCATATTTTTATTATTCATCAACAATTATCATCCAGAAAATCTGTTTATATTGACTAAGCATCAAATGCCAAAAATATCAACAATAGACAGCAGTTTAAATTTTGAATAATATATTGTCGGAATTTGAAAAGGGATGCTTTATTATTTGCTCCATTCGTGATTGCAGTTATCAAATTAGTGTATAAGATAAAATTAGTTTGGATAAGTTAGCATAAGGCAAGACTCTGCTTAGACCATCTAGGTACTCCTCTGTCAATAGCAAACACAGAATAGATTAAACCAAAAACAACATTTGTCCAGATTTGCAAAATCTTTCTTTACAGTTTATACCAAAAATTTTTAATAAATTTGGAAAATGTTGAGACATTTCATGCAATGGCATTGCAGAGCTGGGGCCGGACTCTAAATTTTCGACTCCGACTCTTGGAGCACGTGGGTTTCCGTCTCCGACTCCCACTCAAATCTCCGACTCCGGCCGACTCCACAACCCTGTCGACAGAAGTGCATACTAATACAGACCTAGGATTTCAAGATTTTTACTCTTTACAATGAAAAAAAAATTGTGCAATTTTAAAGGCAGGCCGCCGCTATTGTCTAAAATGACCCCTCAAAATTTAACTGTAGCCTTAACTAATTTTGAAAAGTTTGACCAGATCTGGGAACGTTCATTTTACAGCCACACTGGGCAGAGCAGTGAATGAGTGCTGGTATTGTCCGCGGCTTAGCGGAATTTCAGGTATAATATGTGTACTATTAAGCTATTTTAGTTACATATTCCAGCTGAAATGAACCTATCCTAATCTATTCTTATTTACCCTATTTTTAATTGAGATAGGCCATACACTATACCGGGCCAGGTAGATGAGAGCTAACAAAATTTCGTAGTCGCCAATTCGGTTCACTGACTTCACCAACCGTTACACACGACAGGCAGGGTATAAGCTGCACCGGTAGATATACCGGCAGGTAAGGGAGGCCGGGAACGGACCTGACGTAAGAACTCGATTTGGGTTTCCTTAGTTCACCATAACGGTCAGAGGGAAGGCAGGGAGGGCACTGTAACAGTGGATTTCATCACCAGAAATGCGAGGCCCACAACGCACATGACGTAATAACTCGCACTGGGTCTGCTTACTTCGCCAGCGGTCAGAAGGTACGAAGAGAGCTAGACATGGAAGATCACCTGCTGATCCAGTACTGCCGCATGCGAATGCCCGGCACGAGAGAAGCTACGGCGGGGCAATCCCCTAAGTGCGTTGGTGTTGGGCCACACCCCAGGCATACGCCGCACCGCACGCACCGAGTTTTTTCCAAAATTTGTCGTACTCTTGAACCGACAGAATTTTGCCGCATGCCTCAGAATGTCGCAAGAAGAGGTAGAAATTGGTTCCGAATGGAGTCAGCGTCTAAAACTAGCAGTTAGTGATAGTCCTGGGCTAATTTATGAACTTCTTGGCAGGAGAAGGAAATAACAAAAGTCCATAAGGAGCGTAAAATGGGGTTTAGGTATAAGCAGAGCGAACAGGGACATACATAAAGACATTACATAATAATTCTTGGTACAAAACCTGAGTAACCAGCGAACAACTCGTTATCGCTACTTTAATCAGAGTAAAATACAAGAAAAAAAGATGCCTCATCATGCACGATCTCTCAAAGAATGGTGATGGACAACCGTCAGTAAGACTACAAGAAATGGTGTAATATTCAGTAGTCTAATTGGGATAAATTTTCAATTTTTAAAAGTGAAAAAAGAGGAAACAATGACTGTTTGTTCAGCATAAACTGTGAGCCCTATTGGTCTACGACTCGAGGCACTAGCTACGTCGCTTTATAGCAATTATGTCGGCCTTACAAAGAATTCAGGTGACCTTTGTGAATATGGGAAGCACTGTGATTTAAGTCTGGTGAGCTTGAAGTCCACAAACATGCTGGCAAATTTTTTGTTTCTGCACAACCTTTGATCTACGTGACAAGCTGGACAATCACATTTTTAATAAAATCGCAATGCGCCTGATTCAGGGCATTGGCACTACATGAAAAATTTGTACTCATCTGATCGACCGAGTTGACCTTTAGTTCAAATGACACATTACTTGTATGTTTCTTCCAACGGCTCCGCATACGATTGCAAATGCAGTACTCTTACTTTTTATTACAAAGGGACTATAGGGGCAACTGCACGCATTCATTCTAAGGCTTCAACTACTGGGTATCTTAGTCCACGATGAACTGTTCTTCGTCCACAACATTCTTCACGTCTCCACAACAATAATTCTTCGAATGGTTTAGGAGCACCGAGATCAAGAAGATATTTGGGCTTTTTAACTCCGCAGCAATAATAATGTTGCTGGCACTACATTCAGTGAGAATTAAACCTTAGCATCCTTTCGTTTAGGTTTAATAAGTAAAAGTAATGAAGTTTGGAGAAAAAAATTATTAACATAGCTCGAGGGCTCAGTGCCAAATGTGGTTATGTCCATTTTTGGCGAAATTGGGTTTTACTCACCAAGTGGGTGCTTGTGAGGTAGCTATATTTTTAGTGTCACAAGCGCCTGTGTCATATCTCTTCATTNCACATTCGAAATGTCACCGGTACAGAGACTGCGAAATTTAAACACTTACTGGACGCATGCTTACTGAAAATGCCTGATAAACCTGCTGTAAGCGGCTACGTCAACTGTGGGGATAACTCGTTGTTAGCCATCCCGCTGGTCACGGACTGCAGTATCACCTCTGCACAAGATGGGCGGCGTGCGTAACGTCGCCTGGACCTCGTCCGAAGTATCATCAAAGATATCAAAGGTAAGGTATTACAAAGGAACTATAGGGGCAACTGCACGCATTCATTCTAAGGCTTCAACTACTGGGTATCTTAGTCCACGATGAACTGTTCTTCGTCCACAACATTCTTCACGTCTCCCCAACAATAATTCATCGAATGGTTTAGGAGCCCCGAGATCAAGAGCCCCGAGATCAAGAAGATATTTGGGCTTTTTAACTCCGAAGCAATAATAATCTTGCTGGCACTACATTCAGTGCGAATTAAACCATAGCATCCTTTCGTTTAGGTTTAATAAGTAAAAGTAATGAAGTTTAGAGAAAAAAATTATTAACATAGCTCGAGGGCTCAGTGCCAAATGTGGTTATGTCCATTTTTGGCGAAATTGGGTTTTACTCACCAAGTGGGTGCTTGTGAGGTAGCTATATTTTTAGTGTCACAAGCGCCTGTGCCATATCTCTTCATTAAGATGAGATATGGCATAGGCACTTGTGACACTATAAATATACCTCACAAGCACCCCCTTGGTGAGTAAAACCCAATTTCGGCAAAAATGGATATTACCACTTCTGGCGCTAAGCCCTTGATATGATTATAATTTATGTACATAAATTTAGAGTTGCGATACATACAATTCTTAATTTAAGTAATAAGCACTGACAATTAGTGTCAATTTATCTGCACGCTCGACCATGTATGTAGAAAACTTTTAGGCATCAAAAGAGTTTACCCCCAAAAAACATTTATCCTCTTACAGAGCACGTAAGCTTACTGGACTCTTGGTTTGTAAAGACTCGAGATAAATCAGCTGTCAAAGGCCACGTGCACTATGGATACACTTCATTGTTGGTTTTCGCACTGATCACATAGGGAGCTTCGACTTCAGGAAGACTGCCTAGAAGGAACATTTGCACACGCCTAAAGAAGTAATAAGGGCAAGTTCACTCGTCATTCATATCAACTCGTTCGCTCATTCACTCGTCCGAATGTGCTACTGCATGTGCCCTAGAAGTAGCACAAAAGTGTACTGTTCTTTGAGTTTTCTTTCACTGGAAATCTGAAGATTTTCGTAACTTGTCTAGTGATGCTTCAAGAGTAAACTCATTTGACAGTTATTTTTTTTTTTTACCTTTTGTGGCATACACAAAGTTGTACTGACTGCGACCCTACACAACATTGAGATGAGTGAACGCTTTGATATGAATGACGTGTGCACTCAGCCTAAGATAGCACGTCGCTTCAGTGACAGCAAACATGCCGATGACCGAGACACGAAATGCCATAAAAATGCCCAATAAGAGACCAGTGCGTTACAGAAAAACTAGTATTTAGCCCAGGGGTGGGCAAAATACGGCCCACGGGCCTCATTCAGCACGTCAGTCTTTTTAAATCAGCCAGCGGAAGGTTTTCGGATCTTAGATATATGAACTCATTTTAAGCACTAATAATAAGACGCTCAAAAATTGCATATCCGCATATGTGACTCCTATTTTTTCATCTTTGATACGTAAGCATCGAGCGCTCACCCGGCCCCATCTGTCAATTATTGAAAGTCCGTGCTGGCCCTGAGTCAGGAGGTTTGCCCTCCCCTGGTCTATAACATACTTAGTATAAACTTGGAACTGGCTTTGTGAATTCATGTTTAACTATGAGTCATAGCTTATGAAACAAAAGAGAATTTTGCATCTTCAGTTGTCGAGTTCCTTTGTCATGGATTGTGCGTTTCCCTCTGCATTTGAGAATGGGTATACTACCGCGCAATTATCCTAATACGAATACCTGTTGTGCAAAAATGAAGATCTGTTAGTAGTTTTTTATTATTTTTTAAACAAACTGCAAGATACTCCAATAGCAATTTTCCAAAATAGGCTGTTGTTTCCGATATCACCGGCATTTTTAGTAAATAAGTTCGTTTCGGCGAGTGGAATCGAGTCAGAATTGTGCAAATGGCAGCGGTAAGAAAAATCATGGGGCCGCGACTTCATTTACCACAAGGTGGAAAATGCTCCACACTTACAAAGCGGGAGAGATAAATGAAACTTTGCATGCCACAAGAATATTCAAAGACAAAGAAATCGGCGCTTAAGTGAAAGGATCGGGTCAATATTGCCCAAATGGCAGCGCCGACAAAATCGTCTGTTAAAAGCATTGCACAAATACAAAACCAGATAACTAATTGGAACTTTGCATGCCACGAGAATGTGCAAAAAGAAATTAGCATTTGGAGCAAATAAATCGGGTCCTAATTGTACAACTGGCAGTAGCTGCAAGATTTCTTGATGCAAAGGTGTAACTTGCAGGCCTTATATGCATTAAAGGACGACAAAACAATTTTACGTTTCCCTTTTCATTTGGGAACTGGAATACCCCAAACCAATAACCTAGCTAAAGTAATACTTTTCGTCTGCTGTGGAAATAACAGGAAGATCTGTTGATTTAGGTTTTTCAAAATTTTCAAAAAACTGCAAGATACCTTTATTGCGATTTTCCTAAAATCTGCAATTGTTTCCGATTTTAACGATGTTAATAGTAAAACGTCATAGCTTACAATTATCCTAATACTGATACCTTTCTCCCGTGCAAATAAGAGAAAGATAAAAAAGGCCTGCAGGATATCTCCACAGCGTTTTTTCCAAGCTACAGCCCACGGGGCATATCTGGACCGTTAGTTATTTTAAGTTGGCCCGAGGAAGGTTTTAAAACTAAAGTCATGAAGAACAGAGTTAAGTAAATGTATAAGTGATGCACAATATCTAATGTAAAATTGGTTAATTGAGGTTAAAGGAGAGATTGCATAGCCGCAGCCACTGTTTAAAGAAACGGAACTGCACCAACTACTATACGTACCTCTAGAGATTCCCATGAGCAAAGACAAGGGAAGGGTTACATCACGGCTCGACTACGTAACACGTTATTCAACCATGGGTTACACAGCCGTAGACTTTCCCCAAGATGGTTGTATGAATGTATTCCTTAAAGAAAGGAAATGGAAAAAAGCTACACTGCCGCAAACATTCAACAGAACCTTCTTTTATACGCCGTTAACCCTCCGGATATCGCAGCTCTCCCCTTGTATCCACAAAATTCGATAGCACATAGCGGCACCAAAGAACACAACCTGAGGCGGTGTCGGAAGGCACACACCCAAGCCAGCCTGGCCACCCGCTCCTCCCCAGGCCCGCCAGCAGGGCGCCACGCAGGCAGACCGGTCCAGTCGTTGCCACAGCGCGGAGTCAATACTTTGCTGAAGTGGGACCTGCCCAGTGTTGAAAAAGTCGTCTTGCGCAAGAAACGTAGCGTTTTCTTGACAGGATGGCGCCCCTAGGTAGCAGTAACGTTTTCCATTGCTACGCAAAGGTTAGTACTGGCCAGCGTTCCAAAATTCCCCTTTCCAAAAGAAACTTGGCGTTTTTGTAATTGATGCCGTCAAACGGTAACTGTCGGATATATTCATACGCCGATATAAGGGTGCAAGATTTCCATAGCGGCTACTAGCCTCAGTAAAGCTAAACCTATCTGTCGCCCTGATACGTGCCTCACACAAGAAACGTGGCCCACTGACGATTTCCTCCATCAATCAAACAGAATCTCCCATGCATGGTTAGCAAGATTCCAGCGCCAGGTGCAGTGGATTTCACAAAAAAAAAAAAAATTGTTCTTTCTAGAAAATTTAACTCGAGAAACGCAGCACTCAAATAAGGCTGCTAGCACTCGTTTCAATGTCTGGACCGACCCAGCAAAGAAAGACAAAGCAATAGGCTTTACGCAGCAGCTTAGCGTCGCAGCCCTGCCGCAAGGGTGTCACCGCCTCTGACTCACTGGGTGGTTCCATGTCGCATCTGACCGACCTCAGCACGATCTATTACGCTCTTCGACGGCAACGACACAAGTGAGGCAGTACGTATTGTGCCTTCTGCTCTTCCTGTAGTCGCAAGTCTAGTAGTAGTAGTTTAACAGTGGTCTAGCACAGGCATTTCTTACTCGTAAATTACCCGTTGTTCTCTCTGGAGGAGGTTTCAAGCAATGCTTGTCCAACGAGAAACCAAGATTTAATTTCAACAGTTGAGAGTTTCAGCCAAGGAAAATGGAAATTAATTTTGGCAGTTCAGGGCTTTCATTGGGATAAGTGTGTAAGCTCTGTAATGAAATCTGGACGAGTGGAATGGCTGCATGAAACGGCCATGCTTTACCCGCTTAAGAAAAAAAAATCTAATCAGGAGAATGTAAGGAAATGATGGTGCACAGTAAAATAATTTTTTCTGCTTACTTATTCAATAACCAGTAAAAACTGTTCATTGATCGTTGGCCAATAAGCGACGAGTCAGAGCATAATAGCCACTATTTATAAACGGATAGTGACACAATAATTCGAAAAAGAAGAGGGGTAGACAGTAGGTACATTTTAATTCTGTTTCACGAAGCAACATCAATATGGGTATTTTTACTGGATAAATTAGGAAAAATATATAAATAATGTAGTTGTCTAATTCATTCCTGACAAAGCAAGCTTCGGTTTTTATGGTACCAGTACGGCCAACTAGCAAAATTACCGATTAAACTACTTGTCTGCTGGATGACTTACGAACTTGATTTAGGAAATGTAATATTAGAACCCGATTAGCAGCAGTTTCTACTACATTCCAGTACAAAAAGTGAGTTTTACCTGGCGCCTATAACCTCACGCTTAGGGCTAACGGTTAGACTGGAGACGTGAGTATGGACAGGCAAAACTTTTCATCCAGGGATATGACCAACAGGACTGATACTGAGCAGCACTCTATATGAGCGCAAAGACTTCGGGGTTGAGATACTGTTAGGTTAGGCATCAAACAGGCCAACCTCGATGGCGCGCGCTGACAAGTGTCAGAATTTACTGCCATTGCAAAATCTTTGGCAACTCAGACCCTGCGTTTGGAAGTTATATAATATCTAATAGATTACACTTCTTAAGCTCTTCGTGATTTACAATAAATGAGCTCTGATTAACTTGAAGATATGTGAAAAGTTTTCAAAAGTTTAGGACAGCTGTAGGAGTTCATAACATGTATATAAGAAAAAACGCAATGTTCTTGGTTTGGTAGTTAGATTAATAATAGTAAGTGGAGACACAGTCGGTAATAAAAAAAGAATACTATGAATAAATGATTAACGAAAATTAATAGCACTATTTGTAACGTCCACATACGTATACAGTAGAGGCATTAAGGGACCAAGACATTAAAATCAAAGGAAGTTCAGCAACAGCGCTTTCTGCTCTCCAAATAAAGGTAATTACTAGAACAGAAAACGTGAGCGACTTTCTTTATCCACAGACAACATCGCAGACTCGGTCACGCCGTCCAGCTCTAATAGATTTCCGATTAGCCAAATCGGACGCCGCCGATCAATTGATGCCCTTTCATTGGACTTAATTGCTCAATTTATCCGATAATCCAAAAATGCTTTTTAGAGAATTGCTTTCACGGTTCTCATTAAGAAAGTAACTTCAGGGGCAAAGAGGGCCATAGTTTGACTTTAGACAATCTCCCCGCAAAAGTTAAGAAGCATTTCCAGACGGGAAAACCGTAAAATACCGCGAGACATGCTGCAATTTTCATTTCGAAGAAGCGGGCCTACACTAAGGGTGCACGTGGTCCTTTTATACCGGTAAGACAGATTCACACGATAGTCATTTCACTTGTACAAATAACAGTGTGTCTACAGTAAAATTGATGAAATTGTTAGCGTTCAAGTCAGTAGGCTGAACGAACAGCCACCAGTATAATTGTTTTTCTCTTTCTTCAACTTAGTGCACAGACTGAGACCTCACAAAACTGCCACTCTTAGGCTGAAAAACTATCATGCAACGCAGTCGGACAGTCAGCTGAAGAAACTACTAACGTGAGAACCGGCCATTAAACAAAACCGTTCTTACCATTAGGTAAAGTTTGCTTTGCCACTAACTCATAAATGCGTACTACTTGTACACACACTTGTGCTACCTTGTAGGAAGTGTACGAAAAAGAAAGTTTTTCCGATGGGAATCTTTACCGTTTTTTACAAAATAACATGAGTCCGATCAGTACTGAAATGTACTATGCACTGTACCTTGTCACCAAAAATAACAGCGAAGAAATTACTCCCACGGCGCTTCATAGGTGACCTCTGTGGTCCTGAACCTGCCATCAAAATAATTTATAACTAGAGCACTCTGGGATCGCCTACCTCCGCCAAGCAAAGCAACGGTAAGGAAGAATTCAAATTGGCTTTGAAACCATGATCTTCCTTGTTGAGCACCAGAATCTAATCATTTGTGCCTTTTAACATTATTAACAATTTCTGTAATTTTTTTGGAGATGTGTTCATAACTTTCTGAGTAATACTGCTAACAAACATTATGATAAACATAAGTCAAAGACTCAAACCGATCATCACCGAAATTAAATCATTTATGTCTTTCAAGAACTGGAAGGACTTGTGATATTCGCATTCCAAGCAGAGATGGTGGAAAAGCCGTGGCCACAAAATATTCTAATAGCTTCGCTGTACGGGGAGCAAGATTGTTTCACAAAATGCCTCGGCATATTCGAAATTAAAATTGTAGATTTCAAAAATTTATTGGATTCTCATTTAAAAAGAATACCAGATAGACCAGCGGTCAGCGGTTACGTGCACTGTGGAGATAATTCGCTGCTGGTTTTCTCTTTAGTTGATAACTGCAGCACCACAGAAGACACCCAGCAGAGTGACTGCACACACGTGGGCTGACGTGAACAACGTCACCTGGACTTCTTCCGAAGACCCTCAAGGTACTCAAGACCCCTCGAGGTCTTCAAGAATACTAACAACTCCTGTAACTTTCATAGATATATTCATAACTTTCTGAGTTATTGTGCAAACCAGCATAAAATGAAACACAGTGACAAGCAAACGAACGAACAGATCATCACAAAAATTTGGTCATATATCCAACATCTCGTGTAAATTTCATGAAAATACGTCAATAACTTTATTGCACTAAGAAAAAATAGGCTAACAAACAAACAGATGAACGGATTTTCACCAAATGTTTATCATCTGTTACTGTTAACATGTTCAACAATCCCTATAAATTTCGTAAAGATCCGTTCAGAACTTTTTTAGTTATCTTGGGGACAAGCAAATAGACAGGCAGACGCAACAAAAACATAACCTCCTTGGCTTAGGTAATGAACACCGTCTTTTGTTTAAATATTTATATATTTGCTTGTTTTGCGTCACCCTTTTAACGAAATAGGAGAGCATTAGGCCAGGTCGTAGATTTTGCATTTCTGTTACGCTTTGACGGAGATGGACAAGCGAAAATTAGATCAGGTTGCAGAAGATGGGCAAAGTTGAATTTTTTCCCTTTTTAAATGAATGCAATTCTTACTCAGCCAACGATAAAATGCCAACGATGAAGAAATTTACAGCTTTTCTTAGCGCTGCCGTGAAGTCGGACTTTTATATTACTTTCTCCAAATTTTGAATCTACTTTCCTCTCAGTTCACGACGTACAATTTGAGTAGATGATCAGCGAAGCACTGGAGTAACGATTTTTCACGGTGCAGTAGACACAGTAGTCATTGTTTCCAGCTTGCTCTTTCGTCCTGTGACGGAAAGTTTTCGTTTGAGCGCAAAAAGTTCGATTTGCTGAAGTTCAGTCGCACCGTGAGTAGGATAAGCGGCGTGGAATTTAATTAAATTCAATGATGCTTCACTGCTTGCTAATATAAATTCCTTTTTGTATGTAAGCTAAGGTAAGGAAGGACGTACTGTGCTGCTCAGATATAGAAACAGAGAGCGATCATTTCTTACAATTTGAGTCGGCTAATGTAGTGTATTCTTCAGAAGCATGCTAGTATCGAAAGTATAATCAATTAGCAAGGGTCATCACAAATTCCTCGCTGTCATTTTTGACAACGCGGCCATTTTAGTACAAATATAGAAGTTCTGGTGCGCCGGCCAGCTTGATTTTCGATTTTCAGCATTATAAGAAGTGATGAGCGCCGCCATGCCTCAGATGCATCGAAGATACGGGGCAGAGAAAGATTTTTGTAGGATCTGAATCGATTCAAACGTTACTAGCGTGACAAAAAAGCATAATAAAATAAACATATCAAGAAATAACTATATACACAACGGTCTTTATGAGAGAGTCGAATGATTATGTTTTGACACAGTACGATAGTTTAAGCCTCCCTAGCCAATGTAACGGTGTTTTGAGTGAGAAAAAGAGACGATATGTTCCACTTTACTGGGGAGCTCATTCATGAAGGAACCCTGTGAATGCGTTGTGTGATTTAGTCAACGATGGTCAACGCCCCTTCCACGAAGCATTATGCCTAGAGTCTAGGAAGCGTCGGTTTAAGTTGGCCAGACCAATATTCTCGTCAGCACTATGCGACACAAAAGACCTGGGCGCATTTCTACTTCAAATTGCTTCAACATTTCTTGCGAAGTTTGCGGCAAGTTTAAAAAGCCAGGCTAGCATCGTGCATCACGCGGTCTATAATTAAGACTGAGATAAAAATATCATAGGCCCAACAAAAACTGAGGTAAAAGAAAAGCTATCGGGCAGGAAAAGGTCGGAAGTTTGAGAGAAGTGTTAGGAATAGAGCAGCGGCTAGGCGCCAGGATTCCAGTGAAATTTTATACGAAAGAGGAATTTAATAATAGTTGCTCTCCTCGAGACTTGCAACTCGTCTACAAGAGGGAGAAGTGCCGAAGAGTTTCGGAGGCTGG
>LQNS02276620.1:4342966-4353144 GCA_001587735.2 Parhyale hawaiensis
TATTGGGCTTCCCGGTGTTGCAAATGCTTCATTTGGGTTGTATTACCTGTCCGTGGGAGCCCAAGCGTGAAGTTTTAATAATAATAATAATAATAATAATAATAATCGTACAAATGGCAGCCGTTGCAAGCAATACGCAGGGGGATATGTAGAAGCTGAGCAAGTCTGGGTCTGGGGAAACGTTGCTATAGGAAATTTGAGACAAGACAGAAAAACGAAACGTGTATATTTTTCAAGACTAGGCAATAAGGAAGTAATTGACGCCTGTACGAAAGCAATCGAGCCATAATTGTGCAAATGGAAGCCGTTACAAACAATATACAAGGAAGGGCCGGGTTCCCATCAGGCAGGTGCGAAATCGTGGATAAAATAAACTTGCTACATAAATTTGTTCACAAATTTGGTGTAAAGTTAATTCTTTACCGATCATCAGATAAACTGTTATTTAAGTAGAGAGAGCGAGGAGATATAGAGTTGGCGCATTGAGCAAGAGTACGGAAAACGTTTCTATAGGAAATTTGAGATCAGATAAGACACGAAACTTGTGCAGACACCGAGATTATGCAAAAAGGAGGAAATTGGCGCTGAAACGAAAGGAATCGAGACGTAATTGTGCAGTTGGCATTCGTTACAAGCGATACATAGGGCGGGGTTCCCAAGCATTGGTAACTCGCACTCCCATGGGGTACGATATGATATTCCAGTGGCTGCAAAATCTTGGATAAAATAAGGTCGGACAATTAAATTTGTCAACGAATTTTGCGAAAATTTCATTTCTATCGTCAGATGAGTTATTATTTATGTAGGGGGGTTGGAGAACACGTAATAGTTCTTTAGGGGCGCCAGGCTTAGAAAAAATTGGGAACCACTGTTCTCGGTATAATCTATACTATAATAAGAGAGCTGTCTGTCAGTCCGTCCGTCCGTCCGTCCGTCTGTCCGAAGTCTTATTTTTCCCCTATCTAATACTGAAGAAAAAAATTCTAAGGCACCCAACTTTTTTGTTGCGGAGAGGGTATCTTGGATACGGGGAGGCACTTGGGCGCTTGCCTGAATGCCCGTGTTCGGACATGTTCATTTTCAACGGTGCTACAGGTGATGTCACTTAATTACGTCTCATCTAGACAATCAACCCTTTTGTTAAGCTGAAATGTTTTCAAATATTTATTTTTATGACTTATTCAACAAAAGGGTCGCGTTTGGTGCACTAGTCATTATAACAAGTAGCATGATATGGAATTTTTAGTCTAATCTAATCTGCCTATGGTTTGCGTTAATATCACCCGTTCTTACTTCGAAACAATTTAAATCTAATAAACGTGACTTCTACAGTCACAACCAACTGAAGTAAGTAGTGGAAGGGCAACTGGGGAAAGTGGGGCAGAAGTGGTACTGTGTTCTCGAACTCGAATAACAAATTGGCCCTGGTGCATCCTCCTGAACTAATTCTTCAGGCAACTTTGTCCCAAAGTCTAGCAAAGCATTTGAGGGCGAATTGCAACTTCCGATTACTTGTGGTTCTTGTGTGCATAGGCCTCAAGTCTATGGAAGTTCAGATGTACGAAATTTGAAAGCAATTTTCAGTCACAGAAGCAAGAATGGGCTCGTTTTCTTTCCCCGCAGCCTGGACACGGAAGGCCTGAAGCACAGAAAATGCTGACACAAAATTGATAGTAAAACAAATGCTTATTTCGCTCAGTTATTTTGAAATATAACAGCACTAACTAGAGCACTTTGAGAGCGCATACCTCCGCCAAGCAAGGCAACTTTAGCGAAAAATTAAAATAGGTCGAAAACTGTGATTTCTTCTTTATCAGCACCAAAATAGGGTTATTTAATGTGCCTTTTGACAGTAATAACAGGCTTTGTAATTTTATTGAAGATTCCTTCGTAACTTTAGTAGTAATGTCCTAACCAACAATAATCAAACAGATAAGCTGATTATCACCAATATTTGATCGTTTATGTCTTACATTTCTGACAGTTCCCGTAAGCTTCATGAAGATCCGTTCAAATTTTTGAGTTATGTTGCTAAAAAAACATAGAATCAAACATAGAGACAAACAATCAAACGGATAAACATATCACAAAATATGGTCATTCACTCTTCGTAAGATACCAAACAACTCAAATAAATTTTATAGAAATCCGTCTATAACTTGTTGAGTTATGTTACTAAGAAAGATTGAAGCAGACATACAAACAAACGGTTGATTGGATCTTCACCAAAAGTTGATCATCTGTTCCTCGTTACATGCCTAACAAGTTCTGTAAATTTCGTAAAGATCCGTCGATAACTTTTTGAGCTATCTTGGTGACAGACAAACAAACAAACTCGACAAAAACATAACCTCCTGGGCGGAGGTAATAAGATGTGATGGCTTATTTTCGGATCTTGTCTTCAACCGCACAATAATAACAATCGTCAGGTGAAATTAAACATCGATGCAAATGAATTATGTGTATCAATATCTGCATTGCTACAAGGTAGATATACGCAGGAGATAAGAGCCTATGAAATTAGAAATATTATATGACGCATGTTAGGTCTCTCTAACCACTGCACGGTATTAAGCGCGAGGAAAAATAAAAAGACTAGAGACACGTTAAGAAAAGCACTATGTCAACAAAGTTGCAGTAGAACACGGTAAGAAAGCAAAGCAAAGTGAGCACAGGAAGAAAATTGTACTGAAGGCCTGGCAAATGTAAAAATAAGCTCTGGAATCCCTAGTGGCCAGCATCGCCTTCGTAGCCAGTGGCAACACCCCTGATTACCGAGTTTTTATTTAACCAATCAGCCCACTTGGTTCTAGTTAGGAAGTTTAAGCCTCCGTGTCCGAGCAGAACGTAACAGCAGAGGAAAAAGCAAGGGACATATAGTACGCCAAGAGAAACGGGGAACCCATGCACGAAGGTGATCCCATACAAGATCAACGCGCATGGGAACAGCAAGTCGGGAAAGAAGAGGAAAAACAGAATCAAGCATGAGCGACTAGGAGTATGATACCGGGGAGGGAAAAAAGTTGGAGTCCCGAAGGCCTAGCTAATGGTTGAAGTAACCTGCACGGCCCCCCTGTGGTACTAAGAAGCCCACCCTCATGGAGAGGCTAAGGCCTGCGTTGGGGTTCGCTTTGTTATTATGATTATAATAAAAGTAAATTTTATTAAGAACTATTGCCATTACATCAGTGCATAGAAATATTCCAGGGCACTAAAAGCAGTAGGCTAGTCGATAGGATGAATGTGCAGATATGTTCTGCTGCAGAAGATTGGTAACAATGCTGGTAAGTTGCATTAGATTGGTTGAGAAGATGACTGACGAGCCACGGGTAGAGAACTGCAGCTGCAGAGGGTGCTGCTCCCAGACCATTCTCGAACGTGATCGTTTGCATAGCGGATGTACAACAGCCATTTTTACATGGTTGATTCTAACTTCAGTTTGACATTTTTTTTCGATTAGCTAAGTGGCGAGTTTTTGGCCATTAAATTGAACATCCATTCAGAACAATAATTAAAACTCTCACAAGTGTAGAATAAAAATGGATATTGAATTTCAGTAGCAAATGTTTAACATTGAAGGTAAAAGCCAAAACAAACCCTCCAGAACTTCCGTATAGTAGAGCGTGAATTCTCAAAATCATGGGGAAGGTAAAGGTAAAGTCAACTTAGACCACACCCTCAATTGGGAAACCCGGATGCACTGGTTTGTGCTGCGGGTATAGGCCCACTGGCCCCAGATGAGTAAGTGTAGTTGCAGTCGACCTCGGATCACCAAGAACTATGGCGCCAATTTGACGGAAGAAACAAATGACCCGAGACCCCCTGAGGAAGGCAGTTCCGCCACGGCGCTGTGCATGCACACACAACTGCCGAGTCAGCACACCAAGATCTGCAAAGAGCTCTCTGCCTGGCTGGGCATCGAACCTAGCTGCGAGCGATACAAGGTGCTAGGGCTGAGAACGGAAGCATGCTGCTACCGTGGAGAAAATTCTAATAAGTGATAGCAGTATAAACATACCGTATACATTAGAGTAGCCTCGCGTACTGGCTCGTTCACACACTAGTCTTTTGTTCCAAGTTCATACATTACAGTGTACGAAAGCGTTGGTGTACGTATAAAGAAGCTCACAACCTCCCGACTATTAATTAATTCACTTAATTTTTTAAGCGACATCGGAACTTTATGCAAGTGTCACTTGTTAAAAGTAAAGCGACTTGGTGGCTTATACTGCAGTTTATACATGTTTATATATGTTTATATGTTTATATGACTTGACAGCCAACATTCATGGACAACTCTTAGTGTACATGCAGTTATGTCTACAAGGATACTACGAAACTTTTGGAGATTTTGAAGTGTGACACTAAGGGAAGAGACTAATGTAAAACCCGGGCATAAAGGCAGTTCGTGCCTGAGTTAAACAACACTTTTCGTTAGACTAGCACTATATTCATACTACCCACAGACGCGTACAATAGGCACTAAAGAGGTACCAAAATTTACCACAAGCAGGAATTCCATTTCTTTGACCAGCAAGAAAATAACTGGCATAAATTTCAGTGGCGGGCGCCACGGCGCCGCTGTACAGACACTCCAGACGCATGGCATTCGAATGATGAAGCGTAAGGCGCTCGCCGAGTGGCAGGCAAGACGCATCATTAAATATATCCAAGTGCAGACTACTTTAAATAAATATTTCAGTCGGCACTCTTGAGAGCACTTGAAAAATTGGGGCAGAAATTTCTTGGATGTGCGACGAGTGACCTCAAGGACGCTTCTGTGATACGAATGCGCGGATAGCGACCTCTAAACGACTAAAGTTGATTCGCGTTTGGATGCGTTGCATTAACCTGTTAACGGACGGTTAGGAGTAAGCCTGACTTTGCTGGCGGACGGATTTACTGCCAAAATCGCTACAAATCTAATGTTTAATTGTGAACTAGTTTAAGTCTTACCAATTTAAAATCCGAAAACTAGTTAGTTAACTACAGTATTTGGGGTTTAATAAATGTCCCTACTCACCACTCGTGTCATCCCAAGTCTTGTTAACAAAATGGGAGATCGACATAAGTCGACGCAAGCCGTTAGTAGCAGGCTAAGTACGCTTAAAAGAAGGAAATTAATTTTTGAGAGTGAGTATAAGGAAAAGAAGGGCTGAAACATTAGGTCTGAAGAATTACACTTTTTTACTACAATATTTTAGAGAATAGATGGCCAGGCATGACCCCCACGTCCCGTTTCTTGCACTTCATTACAGCTATACCTAAAGAACGTCCATTGGGAAACGTTTTAGACGAGTTTTATAATGCAATTCCTACGAGAATGCTAGGTACGAATATGTAAAAAGCCTGACGAACTAGTACAATTCCAGTTCCAGGTATAAAATCAACGTTCAATCTTAACTTGGGAGCAGTTCTTAAATTTGAGGTAATAGGGAAAAATAAAAAAAAATTTTGTTACCCTGTGTTAACTGTAGACTCCCAAAAAAATTAATCTGGCTCCGTAAAATTAAGTTTTCAGCTGGCTCAACCTAATAGGATTGCTTCTCACACTTGCAACACGATTCAAAGTGGCAAAGCCAACGCCCCCGTCTAAGTCACATATACATCCAATTGTACAGAGTAGTTTAATCCTCCGTTTCCAAAACAAAGACAATCCCAAAATGAACCCAGAATCGTATTCTGATCAAAATGGTAAAACCGCGGTCACCAACAGTTGATCCTCCTTTAAGTGAAATCAATTGTCAAAAGGGAACTTTCTGAGTTACGAATACCTGAAAATAGATTTCAAACAGTAATTTTGACCGACGAGGCCCGAGCCACACTAGATGGTCCTGACGGATGGAGGTGCCGATAGCTCGCTAAGGGCGGAAGAGCTCGTTTGCGTTACAAGCGGCGGCAAAGGCGTGGTGGAGTTATGCTTTGAAGTGGAATCCCTAATGACAAATTTTTGGATTTTTTTTGCATCAAATGGTCTTAAAATGAATTCTGTTTATAATGTTGCATCCCATCAAGCCAACGTATCCTAGTTCAAAGTTCAGAATGATGACATCAAAAGTAGCATTTTTCAGCAGGGTAATGCACCAACCCATACAACGCCTATCACTAAACGATGGTTTGCAGATCAAGGCATCACTAAAAAAAAATTCACGGACTGGCTTTCGCAGAGTCAAAATCTAAAGCCAATTGTATGTGAATCTTTGGTTCATAGTAAAGAGAAAAGTATATGAGAACGGGCGCCAATTTGCAAATACCGATAAGCTCTGGAAGAGGATTTTATAGGTTTCATGTCAAATTTCCCCAGCGAAAATTATGAAGTTGATGTCCTCTGTTGGTAATAGATTAGTCGAACTAATTTTAAAAAGGTAAAAGTGAATTAAATACTAAAGAAAACTATCCTAGGGTTCATTTTCTGTTTTTCAGAATAATTTTTACTTCATTAGGGTATTCTCATTATTTTTTTTAAATAAATATGTTATCAGAAGCAATTTCGCAAAATGTTATTTATTTATTTCCCGTTATTTACGCTACAATATAATTTACAAACACTTTTGGTCCACCTGAAAATGATTATTATCTATTTATCTTATATTTAATGAACTTCAAATCGTCTCAAATAAATCAAACTGTCTTAACTTATTAATGAGTCACTATACATACAGTTCTACAATATAAAATAAAAAATAGCCCTATTATTACAGAGATTATTATAGTTATAATTTATGAAATAAAAAATAGCCTTATTATGACACGCCCTGCTTAATATGACTATTTCCAGCGAAAGGTAAAACAAGCATTGAAAATGAATTTTGAATTCCTACTGAACGAAACGAACAAAAAGTGACTCATTACCGCCACTGGAAGGCCAGTTTTGGGCTGGAGTGCCATGTCTCTTCTACGAAACTCGCATAAATCCACGGGGAAAACCACCCATTATTCGAATGCACGGAAATTCCGACAGCTCGGGTCGGTGGCATGCGACTGAGGAGGAAAAGGCAGCTACATGACTCAGTTGGGGGTTCCTGGAAACAAGCCAGAAAAGCAACGGGGCACTGCAGTTTACGAGCAGGTTTCTAGAAACATGTGCAGAAGTTTTCTACATTACAGAAAATGGGCGAGAGCCTCAACGGTTATTTTGTGTTCTAAATGTACTTTGTACTCGAAGCTAAAGAGACACTGTAACTGTGTAATTTATCATTGCTTTTACTCTTTCACTTTTTGCGCTTGTCTGTATTAGTGTTTCCCAAAGTTTGTGAAATGATTGCCACAAAGGCACTTTCGCAGCTATCAATAATTAGACCTTGGAACATAGCTATACCCTGCAATATTGGCCGTTTTCTTTTTTTCCAGTCGTATGATGAAGTGCATAGGTCATATAACCTCCCTATTGCTGAAAATATCAAACTACATATATATAAATTCCTTACTTATAAAAAAGAGTTCATTACCCTACTGAGGTATTTATTCCACGGTTGGGAAACACTGGACTCTGCAGACTTGAAACCTTTTCATGCTCTACATATCCATGGCGGACGAACATGTTTATGCAATAGTCCATAATAATATTAGCCTCATTTTAGTGGGTCTCTGCTCTCTCGTTACAATGGCTTTTTCTATAAGGAATAAAACATGACAAAGGTTCCCTTGTAGCAAAGCAAGACAGTTCGGTTCAAAGAGAATTAAATCCGAAAAGACCTCAGCGGGCCTATGGACGAGCTCTAAGTTTGATTTCATAGTGACTGAAAATTATCATCCCAACCTGAAATAAGATTTGTTTTTTACTTCGTAAACCTTAGAGACTCAACTAGATTAGATTAGATTAGATAGGCGGCAGTAGACGGACCAACAGGCCCATTCCCACAGAGCTACCGGGACTCATACCCCAGCGCTCTATGAGCTATTGTCATCATGTAGGAAATACTTTGGGAGGAGCAGCACTGCTGAAAAGCCCAGACGAGTTTTTTGGACCTAAAATTGAGGCTTAGTGTCACTGCCTTTATTAATAAATTGGGTGAGAGGCGCCAGGACTTGATTACTGCCAGGGTCGAATAGGACCAGGGCTTGATCAGCGCAAGGGCTTCATTAGGGCCAGGACTTGATTAGTGCCAGGACTTAAGTAGTGTCAGGGTTTGATTAGTATTTGCCAATATCATAAATAAATAGTCAAACCAAATTATTATTATATTAAGTAATTTAAGCATCCGTCTCCACAACAACGGCGATCTAACAGAGTAAGAAGCAAGAGACATATAGTATGACGATGGAAATATTGGGAACCCATGCACGAAGGTGTTCCCACACAGGATCAACGCGCATGGGGACAGCAAGTCAGGAAAGAAGAAAGACAAACCAAAGCAAAATATTTTACTGCACTGACCAAAAAATGGTATTTATCCAATACTTTTGCGTGTCACTGTAGAGATTACAATGAAATATAACCTCAAGTCAGATAGGGCCCTACAAGTCCGATGATCAAGGTAAGGAGAGGGTTCCCAAGCTGGGGTGCTTATAGGTACCCCTTGGGGTGCGAGAGGACTTTTTCAGGGTGCGAAATAGTGTTTTGCTTCTCAGTCATTCACAAATCAACTTAAATTCGTGGCACAAAAGTTAGTATAATTTTCATTTGTCATCATCATATGGGTACTTGATTTTGTAGGGTGTGAGAGAACATGTAAGAAGTTCTCTAAGGGCATAGCAAAATTGGGGAATCACTGATCTAAGGCAAATAGAGTTGAGTGCAGAAACACAATCTAGAGCGCTGGTTTGGGTTCCTCCCCACACGTAGTACAATGACGCTGTTTAATATGTACTGGTAGGCATATAAATGAACCTACTACTCCCATGTTTCTGAATTCTTGACACGTATATGCATCCAAGAGGACGCTCAAAAATGCTACCTACACCACTCAGCCGGCGAGTAGTCCTTCCCTGCCTCATCACTGAGGACAAAGACGGTCATCAGACTCACAGAGCAGGCGCCCTGAGAGCAGTTTCCCGCTCAAGACCACCCGCTGAACTCGTCATCGTGGGGTAGGGTAAGAGTGTTAGCTCTTAGGTTAATGACAACATACTATAGAAATGATCCTTTGAAGTATGGTCATAACCACACAACTTCACGCCAGACACCGGATCAGAGTCTCTGAGCACATCGACACGGGAACCAAATTGGAGGAGTAACTCAACTCTTCAGCCAGAGGAGCTTTGCCGGAAGAGCAGTCTCGGACACAGAGAGATGCTGGCCGCCAGCAGCAGGTCAGGGCAGACTGTTGTATTCTTAACTGCGGCAGCTTTCAAATGAAACATTTTGTTTTAAGAATGTATTTAATTTGTGCTGCCTTTGGCAACTGAAGTGCGCGTATTCGCACAGCGGAATTAGCAAACTTTGTCGCAGTAATCATAACTATGAAATTACTACATGTTAGTAAGTAGTGCACACCTGATATTGGCTTAATACGGACTAAAGAATGAAATTATTCATCTCGCACAGAGGGGAGGTTCTCATGGCTTAATACCGTTACATCAGACTAGCTTAGTATTAATACATTGATTATCATCTGATAGGTACGGCGGCACCATACAGTACTACCTACAGTGTTTAGCAAAAAGCTCGACACATCACTAAAAAAATAATGCTTGCCAATCTAAACACAAAATTGGTTTTACCTCTAAGGATTTCCAGATTTCACGCCGTTCTAGAATGAAATAAATGCCTTATTGCTTTAACGGGAACTACGACCACTGCAAAATTCTAGAGCATAGGACAAATAAATCATATATGTCATTTTTGCACAAGGAACACTTATTGATAAAAAAAGTTCGCTTATGAAAAGATCCTTACAGACCACGAGTATACTCATCGAGTCTAACTCCTTATAATTAAATACAACGCAAGCTTCCCTATAGTTCTATTTTATATGAATCATACCAGACAGCTAATCACGCGTAAATACATATTCATATACATACGACTCACGACCCAGCAAGGTAAACCACACTGCAATAAATGGACAGACATTCACGCGCATGTATGTGCATAGGAGACGTTTGTTAAGACTAAAACCAGCGTTGAGGTGCGGTTTGTTGAGATTAACCAGATAACTACGTGTGTCTAAGCTGATATGTTAAATACCATTAGGAATATGCAAGATATGAGAAGTCATTTATAGACGTCATTGAAC
>LQNS02276620.1:4353347-4365567 GCA_001587735.2 Parhyale hawaiensis
TGTTAAGACTAAAACCAGCGTTGAGGTGCGGTTTGTTGAGATTAACCAGATAACTACGTGTGTCTAAGCTGATATGTTAAATACCATTAGGAATATGCAAGATATGAGAAGTCATTTATAGACGTCATTGAACGGTGAAGACAACTTTTTATCACTAATATACAGGCTGCTATCAAATTCTAGCCCAAATTATAGGAAAGAGTCCGTTGAGATTAATCAAGTAGAACATTTCTGACTTATATTGCATGAGATTTCAATAGAAGATGTAATAGATGCACTCTTGAAGAGACGCTTGTTATGTTGTTAGGTTCAACTGGTTCTGAAAGTTTATAAGTAGTAGTAGAAGTTTTTACTAACGCTTCAGGGGCACACTGGCTATATCGCGCCGAACTATTCCTGTGTTTAGCCACAGGCTCGTGCGCCGACTAGGGCGCGTTTTAAATTGTCAATGATATTTGCCCCGGCTGTTCTGCCGGTAGGTCTCAGAGTGGTCAGTGCGCTACAGACAGGAAAAAGGCGCAAGTTGAGCATCTCCAACCCCAGGGCACGGCTGAACGCTGTCGCTCAGTTACGCCGCACAGGGGAAGGAAACGAAATACAAGAAAGTAGAAGTCTAGCGGGAATAGGTCAGTCCACCTCCCGAAACAAAAAGGGAAGTATTGAGAGCCTACCTAACTTTACAAAACGAACCTCGCCAGCAGGAGCTGCGGCAAGTTGCAACATCCCCTGCGGAGGAGGCACTAGAGAACCTTGGGGTTGTGAGGCCCATATATAGTTTTGAAAGGGTTGCAAGCAACCTGCTATAAAGAGGCCAAGTTTGGTCACTCATTGGTGGTCCAGACTAATGTTGGTGAGAAATTTGCTGCAATATACGGATGAACGTAAGAGCTAAATGGAGTAAGAAAGAAAGAAAGAAAAAAAACTAATTTATTTCTTTCCGAATAGAGGCTTTAATAGGAGTATACCATGTGTCACTGTCGGTAAGTTACGGAAGATCGTAGCTACATCGTACGTGTAGTTGAAACAATTGCAACGGGCTGCTTCACTCGTATGACGAATAGCACGCTTAGCTATAACGAATAAGTTCATTCGTTACAAACAGTCCTGACCACGTGGCAGGAAAAGAAAAAAGCTTCTGTGAAGGCAGTCCGGCCTGAATGCAACAAAATAGAAAACGTTCTTGTCTCAGAAAATGTTTTGAAAGGTAAACTAATACAAGTATGGCGCCCATCGCTCTATGCTTCTAAGTTCTCAACGACAGCAGATAAATTATAGGCTGCTAATAGGCATATACTGTATACATCTTATAATATTTACGCCATGTAATGATTCGTAACTAATGTGTCTTATTTAGAAATACATTTACTTTTTCGTGTCATCTCCTATGAAAATTGCACACTCTAGTCTCTACCCAAAATGTCCAAAATATCAAATTGCCCAAATTACTTCCATTGCTCAAAAAACCCCAAGAAGCGAACACTGTTTAAATTACAGTCATTTTCGGCGGCCCAATACAGTAACATACATAACCATGTTTGTCAACGCTACATGCCAAGTTGAATCCCCTTCTGTTATCGCAAGTAGAAAATATATATATCGTTACATACCACACATCTTTTTCGACTTAGCAGATCACAAGCAGCAATAGTACTGAGTCGCATTGCGCCGATTACTATTTTTTTACGCTGTTCTGCCGAAGAGTTCCTAGTTCAACGAGAATTCAGATGAGTTCCATTGGTCTCAACTGGACAACGCGCTCCTACTGGAGGGAACACAGGCAGAAAATATGGCGTACTGAGGACCAGCCTAAATCCACAAACTAACCTCGTCAGCAGAAACTGCGGTCAGGTGCAACATCCCCTGCGAGAAAGGCACTAGAGACAGCCCTTGGGTGAGTAAGACCCAGATATATGCTGACAAGGAAAGGGCCCGGTAAAATATACCCCAAAGGGCTCGCCAGAATATACCCTTGAGGGCTTAGCATACAACAAGGGTGACCGTCTCCTTATTCAGTTGTACTCAGCTACAAGACGCAGTGTAATGCCGTGAAGTCTATTTCTTAAAAATGCAGTGAAGTAAAGCGCAGTTTCTCTCACTAGAGTAAACTGTAAAATGAAACATTACATACTGAAAATATTATTGGATGTTGGGTAGAATTCCAGTAGTGCGATGAGGAGATGAAGCGATCATACCTGGTTTCGGAGAAGAAATTTATTGCAAAAGAATATCAGACATCGATTCCAAAAAAAACAAAAATGCATCCATATGAGAAATAAATGCGCGTGCAGGCTGCTCGGACAAAAGCAGGCCACACTTACACTATTTGGTACAAGGAAGCTGCGGCATGCTAGTCTACAATAGATATCGGTAAGTTTAGAAAGGTAATTAAACTACAGCAGGTGAGGTAATATGCAAGTGTAAGCGTCCCTATAGTCAGTGCTGGCTGCATCATCAGGGCAAAGGGAAGGAAAATGCAACACGCAGAGGCGTGCGCAGGTTAGATGAAAACCCGAGCCAATTCTTTGACTGTTTGGCTCACAGCCTGAAGATACTTGTAATATAGCTGATTGTTATCATATTCAATTCCGGTCTGGCCCAATTCCAAACGAGCACTCACACAGATGGCAACAGTCCTCAGAGTGATCGCCAAGGCACAACTAGAAAGACAGAAAAAATTTTATGCCACGGCTTTCCACAAAAATGAGATGTAGATATTTACCGGATACCATATAAACAACATAGGCCCACTCAGCTTGAAATGTGTTTACTAGATACACTATATTCTCAACTTACATTAACTGAATCAACAATATGCTCAACTTACCTATATCAAACAAGTAAACAATATATAGCTACTAAACTTATTATTTACTTACATGAACAAATGAACAACATGGTCATCTGATGACAAGAAAGGAGAATTTGTCAATCAAAACCTGACAAGAAAATATCGAGAAGACATAGGAAGACAGTACACACGAGCAATTTCCTGAGACGGGATATATTCGTCTAGAAAAATGTTTTTATTGACAACGTCTCCCGACAACGAACTCAACATACGTACGCGTGTCACACAAACAGTTGATCATAACAATAAATAATCTCAGGTTATAAACATCCAAACAAGTAAAATCTGCAACTGGCATTTGCTTTGAAATATCAAGTAGAACTAATCGAGGAAGAAAACGAAGAGTTCAAAGCATCTTTAGTACGAGTATGAAATTGGGGAAAGAAGGGTACTGGGGGTTCGAAAAACTATCTAGAAGGCAAAGATAATCCGCACTTGCAGAACAGCACAACCTCCCGCTATGATATTTGGAGGCGCACTGAGAATGGACAGGTAGACGCCACAAGGATCTATAGAATCACTGTCGAGATCCATGCTGTTTGCTATACAGCCAACCTTCTGCTTTGCTGCAGAGGGTTCTAATGATAGGTAGTGGTACTTTGGCTAACGAGGTCAGTTTACAGCACGACCAAAGCTCGTAACTTAATGAACACGTACACAGTACTTACAATAATTCTGAACCCCGTAGCAGGGCTGTATCCGGAGATCATTCGTAACTGAGGTTTTAGCTCGCAACGCAAAACAGAGCATCACCGAGCAACGGTTTGTGATCTGTTAGCAATTTGAAACACTGATTGCTAAGAAAAGAAAAGAATACTTTAATTGAGGTAAAATTTTCGTGCTAGTATTTTTCTCCCAAACATATTACGCAGTGACTCCTTGACAAAGATTGCGGTTAAACAAAAGGCATATTTGTCTGAGGCGGCAAATTTTTGAGAAGTGGGGGCTCAACTTTTGCAGCCCAGAGCCTCTTTGGCTTCGTTGGCCCAGAGCCACCTTGGCCATCTTCTACCTCACAAACTTTGCATGCACTTTAGTTTATTTGGTATTGATCCTGTAATGACCAACGTACTTTCTAAATGACGTGTCAAGCAATGCTATTGCCACGAGAAACTCACTCGTATTTTAATCGGTACTTTTAGGGCTAGGTGCACCCTTCTATCGGCATCTAGTCTCTCCGCTATTATCTTCCTTAGCTTTATTACCCACAGGATATATTTATCAACTCCGGGGCTGTACATCACGCTTTGGGAACCAGCAATTTAACCCTCTAATGCACAAAAGGAATGTCCGGCCACGATTCAAAGCAACCTATTCTAACGAAAAAGTAGAGTTTCCTAGTCGACCGTAAAGGGTTGACTGAACTGATCTGTCCAGCCACAGCCCAATAAGAATTTAGGCAAACAGGAATCTTAACCGATGCATTCTTATCTAGACAACGTCTGTTCGCCCAAAATCTTTCAAGTGACAGGTGTTTGCGACACTAAGTTCCTCTCGCTACTCCCAATTTCATACCTACACAACAGCAGCCACCTACACACTGGCAGAACAGAATTTTATAACAATAGTGAGCAAGAAAGAAGAATTTTTGTTCCTTTGAGGGTAAGGTTCAAAGGTGTTAAGCTTGTCCTTCGGACAGAAGCTTAGCGAACTGATCCCCCCAGCCACAGTAGTTGGCCAGCTCGGTGACGGTGGAGACGATGTCGCCCCTGAGGAAGCAGTCGGTGGGTCGAGTGCCTATGGACCCGGCGGCAGTTTTGTTGATGAGGACCCGCGGGGTGATATTCCGAGCAGCGTCCGCGATGCTGGCGAAGGGATACACCTGCACAGCCAAAGCAACCATGTCTACAAGCCGTGCAGTTACTGCAGTCGCTAGCCATACGATACCAGGCGAAGCTAGCCATCGCTACCCGTTAGTCCAGTGGAGATTTTGCCACCGCACATTCCATCGATCACTGGCAGTTCCTACGGATTTTTCAAGTTTCACTCCGTAGCAGGTGACTAATGCAGAGTCAACTCTATGGGGAGCCGGACCGGCGTACCTCTTACGCAAGAGCCATATTACACTATCGCATGCTCAACTTGGTTAGCGGATGCGCAGCTCACACGTCGTCCCGATGAACAAATAGCTAAAGTCGGCAGCAGAGATACGGTACCGTGCAAAAAGTACGGGCTGCACACCCGGTAATCGAGTTGCGCGTGCGAATGTACAATGTGACGACGGCACTCGATGAGGTTTCAGAAAATATTATTCTTCCGAGTTACAGTAATAATTACTCCTCATACAAGGTTATTAAGCACATGCTATGGGTTGTTACGTGCACTGTGGAGTAACTCACATCGGTTCCGCCGGTTATCATGATCTACGTCTTCAAGGACGAGGTGCCATTAATGCCTTGGAACGCTTACGGAAGTCAGATGGCGTGTAGAAAGCGACGTGGACACCGTTAAGGAATTGTACACAACGTGTAGCATCGGGGCATCAAAGTATTTCATAATCGGTCACTGACAATCGTTGACTTTAATAAATTAACGGAACTCATTTTGTAAGAATGATAATTTGCGTAAGCTTTTAAAACAGGCATAGCATAAGGCTAAACTGTAGCAAACAACACACCGGCCGGCACAAAATACTGAAAAACTAAGCAGGTATGATTCGCCACAAAAATCTCCCAAAGGGTAATTTCATAGAGACATTTACAAGATGTAAGTAAAGCTACATTAGTCCTGAAATTAAATAAATCTCCCATGAAACCAAACAATGAGAAAGCCAAGAGAAGAAAATGCAATAAATACTTACAAAATTAGAGAAATGACAAAAGTTTTAAGAGATAGTGAATAATTAAGAATCCAAGGTATTAACCGTCTCAGCCATGGCAGAAAGAGGATAAAAAATTAATTTCTTCAATAAGAATTAACTTCACTATTTTAATTTTTCTCACGTCTATATTAATGCACTGCAAAAGGGTCAAAAACAAGCTAGCAATCGATACACAACACAAACCTCCAATGATGTGCCAACAATCAGCACGAGGTCCACTGCGTGCACGTCAATTTCAAACGACCAAAATTCCTCTGGTAGATTTTCACCGAAGAAAACGATGTCCGGCTTCACTTTACCCTGAAAAAGAAACCGGAGAGTTGTTTATGGCGCAAGAAAATCGATACTTAAACCTGAAATCATTATTTCAAAATCCTGACATTTTTTCGAAAACAAAAAATTTATAACATAATAAATAAATGCAAGTTGGCGACAATAAAAGTTGAAATATTAGAAGAAAATATGTCACTTGTGCTTGTAAAGTTTACGGGACGTAACTCTTGTGATATTACTACCATTTAATTCTCTACGATGCTGACGTACTGCTGCGTCAGCACCTTGTAATGCTGAACACCTTGCAGAACAATATACTGTATAGGGTTATCAGAGACACGGCGCTTAAAGACTTACAAAGATATATATTTCTTCAGTAAATCGTTTCGCACCATACGGTGTGTCTACTACATTCGCAGAATACGCGTGCAACGAGCCATACACGTTTTACGATTCCAGCTTGAAGTGTCGATAAAATGGGATCAGAAATTCACAGCGATTTTCCAAAGACATTTCTTACGCTGGAAAAGTTCCATGACGGCAACGCAAGCGCATCAGGGAGCAATACAATATACTGTATAAATGAATGGCAGATAAACCAGCGGTCAGCGGTTACGGGTACTGTGGACATAATTCGCTGCTAGCTCTTCCTTTGGGTGCAAGCGGTAGGTATGTTGCACGAACTAGGATTCCCAGGGTAAAAGTATACATGCTTGTGGGTCTGCGAAATACTTCCGAGAACCTAAAAACTAAGGATGTTGCAGACTGAAATGCATATTATCAGATCAGTTTTTGAGATCGGACAACATTGCATCAAGAATTTAATGATCTGAGACAAGGCCCGCAACGCACCTAGAGAAGTGGGGGTGTCCGTGGAGACCTTTCACAAGGATTCCGGAGTGAGATGGCTAATGTCCGACTCTGACTCCTGTGTTTCGTTAGTTACTAACTCCGACTCCTTGGACCCTAAAACTTTCGACTCCTACTAATACTGCCTCCGGCTCTATTTCTCAACAAAATAGGTTCATTTCCACCGACTCCGACTTAAGCCAATTTTAGACTCCGACTGTTGGCTCCCGAAAATTACGGAGTCCGATTTTGCAACCCTGCCTCTAACATTCACTGTCGGTTCGTGAGGTATAAACTTAAGGTTAGTTAATACGTTCACTTAAGCCTCACAAGACACAAACAACATGGTGCTTCAAGAAATGAAATGGAACGAGACCTGTAGTAACCACATCAGGATAAACGAAGAACCCACTCCCGGAAACCGGGTAAGACTACACCAACTTATGAAAGAAGACTAAACACAATAGTCTTAGTAGAATTTAGGTAAAAACGAGAACCTAGTGAGGAAGCAACGAAGATGTCCCGATAATCTAGCTAAGACGATAAGTTTTGAACAACACTATCGCAATCTGTTACCTTACAGCCACCAATGCCACATATGGGTACACCAGGGCCTCGTACGATGCTCTCCTTCACAGCGACAGGGTCGTGGGGTGTATGACACAGAGTACAGGAGGCGGAGGCGAAACTACCATGACACTCCACCAGCTTGTCGTTCTCTATGCCACTTACTGTTGGGCAGCAGCAAATGAGGAATATTTTGCCGCCCGGAATGATTACACAAATATTATTATGAATTAGGTATGATAGGAACTGTTCAATTCCGAGCCTACTCAACCCAGGAAGGAAGTGCGCTTCATAAAAGGGGCTGCAACAACGCTACTGCCACGAGAAAGCGGTGCCTTATTTGGTCATTATGTTAATGAATGAAATTCCAAGTGATGCTTCATGAGCGTAACAGGCGTTAACAGAACAATCTGTATCTCACTGAACAATACACAGACATCAGCTGCATAGAGTTCAGAACTGATATGGTGGTTCGAATTAACTGGACTGATAAGTGCTAATTCAAACATCTAGAAGGAACCGACACACCGGTCCACGACATCAGTTGATCATAAGCCTAATAGAAAAAACTTCAACGGTGTGAACTACGAACTAAGTTTTTAGATTTGAAAATGGTAAATATTATCGTTGATATATAAAAAAAGTAATACTTCATACATAATTTCAGTTATTCGCTACCTGAGTAAGTTAAATTTAAAATGACAAGAATTACAGGAAATTGTAAAGATCAACATCATTGATTTGTAGTTTCTATATCAAATGCATTTTCGTCGAACTACCTACTAAAGAGAATTGAGCGAATATTTAGCCTATTGATTAACACACTCCAAATTACTTAATGAACATTTTACGTAATAATGAGAAGCAGTGGATATAAGTAAAATGTTTTTACTCACATCTTTCAAGTCCGTCGATATTCTGCGTATAGATCCTGCACAGCTTGCCGACATCCTGTAGCAATCGAATGAAGTAGTGACCAGCGTTAGGTTGGAACTTGAGACCGGGGTACAGTTCTTGCGCTGCTCGATCATATGACTGAATTAAAACAACATTCTCACAGTAAAACCTCGTCACTCACAGAATAATCGGCAGCCCACCGAAAGAGCAACTGAGGAATGACGGAGTTACGAGTAAGCCCGACTTTACGTGGAGGACGGATTTATTGCTAAAATTCTCTAAAAATCTACCTTTTTTTCATTTTTGAGCCCGTTTCGGTCTTTGCTAGTTATTTGAGCTATAATAGATGTCCCTACCCACAACTTGTATGATTAAGGAACAAAACGGGAGATCGACATAAGTCGACGCCAGCCGTTATAGGTTAAGTAGTACCATTGAGTCAATGATCTAATTTTTTCGAAGAACACAGCAGAAGTTGCACGTTTGTTTGCAACTAAGAGAAAAAAAAAGACAAGGCACCGTAACAGATCGTGGTTTCCTGTGTCCTAAAGGAACAAAATAACAAGACACCATAATGGATCGTTGGTACCAATAAGGACAAGAAAAAGACGACAATGTG
This sequence comes from Parhyale hawaiensis, assembly GCA_001587735.2. NCBI lineage: Eukaryota > Metazoa > Arthropoda > Malacostraca > Amphipoda > Hyalidae > Parhyale > Parhyale hawaiensis. The sequence goes on from LQNS02276620.1 coordinate 4,362,222, forward strand.
TCGTTTGTACCCAGGACACAAAAGCGCACCTTAAGGGATTGTTGTTTTCCAAGAGCTCCAAAGGGACTGATACCACACTGGATCGTTTAAAGCGGTCTTATTTGCGATATGTCTGTGCCTGGGAAGAAGGGATGAAGGATGATCATTCCAGTGTGAGTACATACGTCAGTAAGACACAACACTGCATCGTTCTGGCACAGAGATACAAAACCATGAGGGTCCACGACTAGTCGTTCTTACCTAATGATACAAAAGGTCTGGGATCCATCATGAAGAAGTCAATGTCGAATATGGCCTCTGGATACGGAAGGTTGTATTTTTGGAGGTTATCATACAAGCCTGTGCCCGGTGATCTGAAACACCAGTAAGGTAGTAATGATTCAACTGTAACACGATATTCTCCATTAGTTTATTTGCAGACATTTCAAGAAAGGTGTGATAGAGTACATGAACTTTAATAGTCCTCAAGACACTACTTGGAGGTGTTACTAAAGTAGGAAGGAAGGGGGTGGAGTATGTCAAAACGGAACATAAAATCCAAGCACAAAGGGTTACTGCGCATAGATCAAGCGAGACAGAAAACGGAATGAGGAAACTACGCACTAAAGATGAAAGTGTATTGGTGCACAACGTTGGGAAAGAAGAGACGCCTAGCAGTCTACAAGAGAAGAAAAAAAGAAAGGAACGAAGTGGGCCGGGCAAGAGAGATGTTTGAAGCTCCTTAGTTGCACATTATTATATTCCTAGTTGAAGCCTCCCAACTCACAGAGTACACTGTGATCCAAAGAGAGGAAGAAAGAAAAGAAATAAATGTCAAGAGAAACGTGGGACCCATGCACTGCACTAGTCAACGCGCATGGGAACAGCAAGCTGGGAAAGAAGAGGATGAACAGAATAAAGCACGAGCCAGTAGGAGTATGGAATCTTGAAGGAAGCAAAGTGGGCACGAAAGACAGACGTCCCGAATCTTTAGCTGAACTTTTCTCATAACAGCTGGACGAACAAAATCAACAGCGACTGCGACTTGCAACATTGGACGGTAATCTGGGTGAGATGATTCTCGACTACGATTGGATTATCAGATCAACGAAGGTTTGGGTAGTAATATGTGAATCGGGATTAGCGTTCGAAAATTTCCAATACCTTCGGTAAGTAGCTTACGCTCGTAATTTTTATATACATAGGGAGAGGTGTGGAAGATGAACCCCGCTTAGAACGTAAAAAGTTTGTGATTTTTTTTCGAACTAGTAGTACGCTTCCTTCAAAAATTAATTTCAAAAGTTGAGATTAACATCGAAAAAATTAATCGTACATATTTGTTACTTTTTTTCTTTTTTCACATTGTGTAGCTGTTTTCCTCGAGTGAGCGGCGTGGTAGACGAATACTCGCTTCGAATACAATAGGTTACAAATTCGAATCTCCTAAGTGGAGTAAACGGTTAAAATCCACCGCAAGTACCTCGTATGGTAAAGAAAAACAAAAACTCACCTAAAGTAAGGTATGCCAGACGCCGTGCTGAGTCCTGCTCCCGTCATGACAAGAACGCTGGAGGCCTCGTCTCTGAGGTACTTGGCGACGTCTTCAACCGAGTCAAGGGGAGTTGTAGCGCTTAAACTCGACAAACATCGACATGGTTTAGTGGGAGCGATATTCACGTAGGAAAATTGATCAAACACATTACTAGGAGTTGTTAGGGAATAGTGTTGGGAACCTACTGAGAAAGTGGACAGGTGGTTTAAGTGTGAATTCCGTTGGAGAATCGAAAAATTGGAAACGCAAAAGGGAGTCCGTCCAGCAGCGCTCGAAAACGCTCGTATGTTCAGACTGTTGGCTGTTCGTCTATATTGTTGCACAGCAAGAAGGGTCTGGCGGCCAAGAAAACTTGAAAATTTTGACTCGCTGCTTCCAAAAGAGCGAATATTGTATTTAAGCGGCACAGAATCTGTGAACCGGAAGTGCGAGAGATCCTTAACTGGGACGGCGACATTATTGAATTTCAGGACGCGTTTCTGCACTATGCCGACAGTTGACACGGAGTCAACCACTGCAGGAGAAATGCCTCTCAAGTGACAAAACATGGCTCTGTAAACAAAATGGATGTGTAATTAAATCCAGAACACAATTTGTAACTCACGATGTAATTCATCATTTATAACAATAATATTCATTGAAACAAACCTATACAATGGTTGTTCACAGGCTCTCATATAAGCTTCCGTTGAGAAGCTTTTCGAGCAAGATAAAATACATATGGATTCTCATAATTATTCTATACATATAGATTCACATAATTATTTAACCATCGCACCAAGCATGACGGCAAGAGTTAATATCTGATACTGCGGCTATGTAGACAACGCGCCACAGAGAGAGCCCAATGCCACAAATCATTCCATGTTCCTCCGCTACAACTCGCGCGTTACAGAGATTAAGAGAAAGTGACACAAGGAAAAATAGAGAACACATTGAAGAGCTCCTCAATGGATTAACAAGCAGTAGTGCAACAGCCGTACAGAAAGTCAGAGCCAAGCACCATATGCAAGAGAGAAGGGAAAGGAAAAAAGTAAAGAAGGCGCGACACCAAAAATCCAGCTAGGACCGAGAAACGTACACAGCTCCCAACAGGGAGCGATTCTCTCATGCAGGCGATTTTCTCAGGTAGGTTCGCTAACAAGTAACTGGATCCCACCGTCCAAGGCCATAACTTGCACCTATATATGCGAACAACGCCCCAGAAGGAGTATTATCATATTTTCCGCCGCTTCCACACACAAGGCGATATCACTATGGACAGAAGAATGGACACATAGCACGACGACAGACACGCAGAACTAATGCACAAGAGCGCTCCCACACAGTACAAACACCCATGGGAACAGCAAGTCGGAAAAGAAGAGGAGGAACAGATGAAAAATCGGTTGGAGTACGAGATGGGAAGCAAGCAAATGTACACGAGAGGCAGACTACCCGAAAGCCTAGTTGAACGGCTAAAGTAACTTACAGGGTCCCTCTGGGGGCGCTGCTCTTCCCAACATAAGTTGGGTGAACCTAGCCAACCCTAAGTCCATTCCACGCCCAGAAGGAACTCAGGAAGTCATTCGTAGGGGCTCACGAGGAACTCCTTTAAGAGATACCTAAATTTAGCTAGGTTTGCTGTATGCCAAATACGACTGGGTAACGTATTCCAAAGCTTGGGTGCTGTGTAGGACAATGATCGCTGCGAACATGTCAGCCTTTGAAAAGATGGTAGTGCATCACCTCTATTCCTTGTATCATAATTATGTTGAGGACTAGGTAAGCCAACATCCTGAGATTCCTTAAATATGTAAACACCAAGCACGTACA
>LQNS02276620.1:4376668-4419146 GCA_001587735.2 Parhyale hawaiensis
GGGGGGGGGGGGGGGGGGGGGAGGGAACACACCTAACAAGCAATAAAACAAGTTTTCTGGGGGAAGCTAATATTTTATTCTGTGTGTAAATTGATTCATTATCAGTGACGATTGACCAATATCAATATACTGCCTTAAACTACAGTACTGTCAGTGCAAGAAACCCTCGGCCCCGGCTTCTTGGTATAGGTCGTCCCGGCCCAGATTACTTTATTTTTGGTCTATTTGGTTTTTGGTTGACCCGGCTACTAGATTTTGGTCGCCTCGGCTACTAGATTTTTGGTCGCTCCGTCCCTTCCAAAATCATCGTCCCGGTCGGTCTACAACACACATGAGCAGACGTACCACCTACCAACGAGGTCAACTGAGAGTTACGGCAGAACCAAATAGTTATCCCCACACTGCACGTAACCGTCGGTAGTTCCTTTATCTGGCATCCTTTCATACCCACAGAAAACGAGACATTGATTCGAATTTGGGTATGGCCGTACAGTTTAAAAATCCTATTTCATAAGTGGGATGACTCACTAGAGCGTTGTATGACGTCATGCTCCCAGCACGGTAGAACAACAGTGACGGGTGCGACAGACAGACAACAATTATCGTCATTCTGGAAAAAAATTAGCATCCGGGATTACGCTGAGACATATAGGGAGCGCAGTTTGTTCTTCATTTACTGTCGCTCGGTACAAAATTTATTACTGACGAAATACGCTGAAGTGGATAAAACAGTTGTTTTTATTAGTATTGAAACAAAAATGTCTGTATACAGAGTTTCAAGCGGTGTAGATCATAGTTGGAAAGTTCCAAAATTTTAGTACCAGATTCAACAACTTTCATCAACGAATTCGCTGCTTCATTACGAGATTTTGGCCCACCCTGATGACGTCACCACCACCAATTCTGCTAATTCTTGTCTGTCTTACCCGTTACTGCTATTCTACCCTGGATGACTCTTTGGAGTATCTTGTGACGTGAGGCTCCCCGTGCCCGAAGTTGCGTCTCAAGTGGATCGAATAACTCGACCCAATTTCTTGGGCGAGACTCTTGCACTGAAGGGGAGTCACTTGTAAAAATCGTCAATGCCAGTTATTAAATATAATAACTTTATGAATTCGTCACGGTAGTGGAGATAAATACAGCTAGGGCCCAGGGAGTGCTATCCCTTAGACAAGGGCAATAAGGCCCTCAGTCTCCCTGAGGAATTTAATTTAAGGATAAAAATAACATGATTCAGCACATATATCTTTATTATCAAAATTAAGCACTCCTCTACAAAGTTTACTAAGAATAAGGATTTGAAATATTACATCTTCGTAGTGATAAAAAAATTAACAAATTGGTTCGTTTTTACTTTAATACGTATTAGATGAGTAAAATCCTCGAGGACTAATGAACACACACAGTCACGTAATGAAAGTTTCAACCAATGACTTCTCTGTAATAATCGAGAATGCTCCCGTACAAAGCTGCGATTCCGGCGGGTATAACGTCAGATGGAATGCGCGAAAACAGTTCCACGTGTCCAAGTATGTCGGGTCAACTGTACGCGACATTGTGCCCTCGAAGTACCTCTTGTACAATGTTGTTGTATACGTTACCCAACTTGTGCGTGTAAGATAACTCTTCTCGGTCTGGTGCCAGGGAACTCACCGCACTCAGGACCAGAGAACGAGACAAACCCACCTGAGGTAACTCCGCATACTCAGGTGGGTTTATTTAACGCTCTGGTCACCGTAAATCTCGTCGGATGTCGTGGATTGCCGTATTAAGGTACCTCAGTGGATAATGGGGATTCAGGGTACTGCTATCCAAATATTTGTAGCCACAGGGATACATATAAAATCCGATGGTTATCACTGGCAGAGCTGGTCACAGCTGTATGACTATAGTAGTAGTAAAAGTTTTTACTAGCACTTCGGTGGCACACTGCCTATATCGCGCCGAACTATTCCTGTGTTTAACCACAGGCTCGTGCGCCGACTAGGGCGCGTTTTAAATTGTCAATGATTTTTGTCTCGGCTCTTCTTCTGGTAGGTCTCAGAGTGGTCAGTGCGTTACTGACAGGAAAAAGGCGCAAGTTGAGCATTTCCAACCCCCGGGCCCGGCTGAACGCTTTCGCTCAGCTGCGCCGCACAGGGGTAGTAAACGAAATACAAGAAGCTAGAAGTCTAGCGGGAATAGGTCAGCCACCTCGATCGGCAGCCCACCTCCCGAAACAGAAGGGGAAGTATTGAGAGCCTACCTAACTTCACAAAACTAACCTCATCAGCAGGAACTGCGGTCAGATGCAACATCCCCTGCGGAGAAGGCACTCGGGACCCTTGGGTGCGTGATGCCCAAACATATTCTGGCAGGGAAAGGGCCCGCCACAATATGCCCCTGAGGGCCTGTATGACTATACTGGGACCTGTGGGCGCTAGGTCTGTATACTCAATGACTCCCTAAGAACCGCGGTCAGTAAGTAGGTCCGTAAGCTATCTAAGAACTACGGGCAGTAGGTAGGTCTGTTACTGAATGGCTGCCTTGACCGCTGTGCCAAACTTCAGCAGTCAACTGTGCCAAGGCGTTGGCACATCATGAGACGCAAGATCGCTGAACACAAGCCAAAGACGCAGTTGTAGTCCGGGGCGATTGCGAGAAGTGCGACATTGAGAGGAAAAACGACAGATTTCTCACTTTAGCTCAAGCTTCTGGTAACTTTCATTAATGCAACGAAGTTCCTTAAACAAATCCGAATACGGTCAGTTTCATATGAGAATCGGGGTACACGGGAACAGCAAGTGGGCAAAGAAAAGTATAAAAACCGAAGAAAGCCTATGAGTATAAGAATATTCATTATAAACAGAGAGCTGCCAATGGTACAGTAGATATTTATTATTTTACATGGTCACGCAATACAGAAAAACATTAAAAAACGACGCAAAATCACACAGAAACCGTATCACTCCTTCTACACACAAAAAAAAATCAGGATAACAGCAACCACAAGTCACAGCATTAATCATATAAGCGTAAAAATCACATTAGACTACAAATACTACGTTATCTCGAATTTGATCGGCTCACATTTTTTGTGACAACAACAAGCCGACAACACTCTTGAGAACAAAACTTATCAGACCAAAAGCGTGCCCACCCTTTTTCGCTAAAATTGCCTTCAAAGTGACTAAAAACTTAGTGGGGAGCTAAAGCAAGTCGACAGAAACGTGAAGCCCGTGTGTACAGCTAAAGTTCCACACTGAATCAACGCGCATGGGCCGACAAGTCGGGAAAGAGGAAGAGCAGAACAAAGCATCAACAGGAAAAATAAAAAAATGGAAACAGTAAAGGGGGCGAGAGAAAAAGCTGTCCCAAAGGCCAAAGTAATGTCCACCGGTGGCGTCGTCCTTGGGCGCGGCTTCTCGTTACAAAGGACAGGCGAACCTAGCTAACCTAATGAAGGACAAAAACGGTTAAATAACAACAAGAATAATGCAACTAGCTTGCCACACGAAGACACAAGAGGAATGATGAGACACACCTGCAAGAAACTCGCAACTTCAAGCTTCACCGAATTTATTTTCACACAGTATTGGTGGACGCAATCAAGATTCGCACACAGGTGCTTCATCTCTAGCACTATTGAACTTCTTCAGCTGTGAAATTCATTCATATCGTAGTGGCTAACAGCACAAAGAAAAGAAAAAAAAACGTCACGGTCTAAAAATCACAAAACTACCAATATAAAACACCAATCACTACGTTGTAATCTATTATTATTAATATAGTGGTTACTAGCGCCTAGCGCCGCAGGCATCACGCCCGCCTCGCGCCGAATCTAAAGCAGGGTTCACACGATCAGTATGTACTGACAGTATCGAGTATCGACAGTATCGAGAACACACGATCAATAATATATTGTCAGAATTTCCATCAGTAGTTGCTTAGATTCCGTAGGAAGTGGTTGGGGTTGTCGGCTCTATCAGCTGAAATGAAGGACAAGGATGCCCAAATATATACTGATGAGATTTCTGAGCATTTTTGATGGTGTCATTATTTTCATCAGTCTAGCAGTACGCCGTTCACACGATCAGTATACTGTCGGTATTCCTAAATACTGTCAGTAATACTGATGGTGTGAACGCGCCACAAGAAGCACACAAACAAGATTAAAGCACAGCACCAGTAAAATATCAAGATCAGGCATTAACAGCAACGTTGCAGAGAGTGATACCTAGTGTAAGGTCATACTATGACTCCTGGACCGTTTATCCGACTCAGACTCCTCGAGTTTTAGTGGCCCGACTCTGACTCCTTAGCATATATGACATTTAGAAAGACTGTTGACATTTCTAACTACTTACCATAATTTTTTATATCAATTGAAATGAGCTAAAACAACAATACTGCATTACTTCGGATTTGAAATTCTGAATATATTTATAAACTAGAGCACTATTAGAGCGCATACCTTTGGCAAATAAGGCAACGTCAACGAAATGTTCAATTGGTTTTGAAATTGTAATTTTCTCTTCATCTACACAAAAATCTGATCATTTGTACCTCTGTCAGTAATAACAGCTTCTGTAATTTTCGGGATCACGCAGTAACTTTTAGAATTATGTTCTGATAAACACTTCGACATGCATTACTGAACAGACAAACCGATCATCACCAGTTTGGTCATTTGTGCCTTCTAACATTTCTAGCACTGTCTACAAATTTCATTAAGATCCGCACATAACTTTTTGAGTTATGTTGCCGACATACAGTCTAACAAACAATGAAATACATAGACCGATCGTCAACAAAATTTGATCTTTCATGTCTTGTAGCTAACATTTCTAGCAATTCCTGAAAATTTCATAAAAGATCCGATCATAACTTTTGAGTTTTCTTAGTGAAAACGGCCACACAAAGAGACAGACAAATTCGACAACATAACCTCCTTGGCGGAGGTAGTAGATATTTAGACATCGTAAATCAAAAAAAGTGGAGTCTTTACGGAAACACAGTCCGTAGCATAGCACAACCTTCAGACATGTGTCTATAAGGCACAGAATCTCAGCAGACATACCAATAGGCACCAACACTTGCCAACAGGGATAACTCCAACTTCACTGCAGTGGCCTGAACCAAGTGAAAGTAATCTCTGTAACCAGACGTGCATTAACACGAGATACCTGGGGCGAAGTACAGTAATTAGAGAACAAAGTACAAAATATTAGAAAAAGAACAATACATTATTATCATCACTGTTTAAGCCTCCCTAAACACTGCATAGGTACTTCAAGAGAAGTCGTAGGGACTTATAATAGGTCGTCGAAATGGGGAACCTACAATATGAGCGTAGGTGTTTCTACACTAGAACAGCGCCCGAAGTAGAGAAAAAATTGAACAAAATGTCAAAAGCACGACAATAAAAATGAAGTAAGGTGGATACAAAAAAAATATTATGAAATTGAATAGCTTAAGCCTTTGTTTGCACAAGAGCGGCGATCTAACAGAAGCAGAAATAAGGGACAGATAACATGTAAATAGAAACGTGGAGCCCGTGCTCGAGGTTGTTTCCACAGAGAATCACGTGCATGGAAATAGCACGGCGGGAAAGAAGAGGCAGAAGAGCACAAAGAATCATCAATAGGCTAATGAAAAACGAAGGAAGCAAAGTGAACAAGAAAGAAAGACTCAGCGAAGGCTAAGGTATTACGAGAAGGATATTCAGGAGTGAGCAGTGAAGCAAATTTTCAACTTACAACATCACGTAACATTTCGTCCTTTGTTTTATCTGCAAAATGTCATATTTTCCCCGGTCAAGAGAAACCGGTTAAAATAGAGGAATATTTACAAAAATAGCAGCGAAGTGCACACGGAAAAAGGTATAAAAAATAGTAGCGGGGTATGACCGGCACAAGAGTACATTCATCAGTTCAGAGCGCTTCCACGAATATTTCACTATAATGACCACTAATAGTAGAGAGCTATTAGAGAGCGGAACTTGTAACCTTTGCTCTGCGTATACTACACAGTGTTGGCGTAACCATGTCCACATATAATATTTATCTGGTTCTCTATTAACAAATTTGTAAGGCTGTAACTTTAGAAAATACTAGCGCGTCGATAGGTACTAAACTTAAGATACCATCAGATACGAAAATGAGATTATGTTTCCAGTCCTAAAAGAAAATATCACCTAAGGAAACAAACACAATGGAGTATTGGTGCACTACAAGCACTACTACCAGGTCGCAAGGGGTTGCAGTGCTCATGATCGTCTAATGCCAGTAACAAAGGCTGGACATCTTCCTATTTATAAAATAGTCAACCATTAATAAGCTGCCAGACTAACTAACAACTGGATGCAAGTAGGCACCCTAGCTGGGAAAAAGCAAAGCCCTCGCGAAAACCACTACCCACAGCATAGCACAACCGAGAATACGAGAGTCCCGGACGCAGTGAACCCCGAAAGACACAAACTTTGCTCGGGGAGGCAACACGCTGGTAAAGCTCACCGCATCACTACGCTAACTAGTTGCTAATTCCAACTGTGCTTCTCACATGGGAACAAATTAATAAAATTAAAAATAATGCGTTACCAAAATTTCACTCAAAGTAGCTGGTATTTTGAAATCACGCTTCTGACGAAGAGGAAAGTTTTACGAAATGTAAAGTAAAAGGCAACGCTGCAGGAAACATTCTACTGTTATTTTTCGACATGAACTCACGCGCAGGGGTAAGCTTCACAGAGTGAGAAAACACGCTAGCTGCTATGTTCTGCAGGAACAATTCTTCCAACTCATTTCAATTCACTGCACTTTTGTGAGAGCATTTTTCAATAGAGGCAAATGTTTCAGGAAATTTGATTAAAAATGAAGTAACATAGCTAATGATCATCGGCAAGCGAGTTCAGTCCTGCTAATCCAGGACAAAATTAGCAGTTCTATGAAGAGACCTCAGCTCTGAACAGACATTGACCCCGGGCGCGGACACACCACAGTGTCGACTGCTGTCGCTTCGCTACAAGCGGTTATAATAATCGGAAAGCGATCTTTTAAAAATATAAAAAATAATGATCCGGCGACAAAAGAGAAGCTACGACTGAAAAAGACAAACCCACGCTAATACGAAACTAAAAATTATAGAGAAAGGACTGCTGAAATGCGTAAATTTTTGCTACTATAGAAATAAAAAGATTTGATGAATAATGATTAGCTGAGAAACACAAACATAGGCTAATTTAAAATTAATGATAATTTAGCATAGATATACTCAGTAAGAGGAGTGTCTCACATCCTTGATAACAGCTACGGTAGTGCCTTGACCCTCGAACTTGGTACATTCTTGTATATGACGCTACAAATGAAATATTCGAATAAGGAACCAGTTTTACACGTAACATCGTATTTTCTACTACAAGTTCTGGTAACGGATATGCACTTGCATAACTGCCCTTACCTCAACAATCTTCGAGTAAATTAACCGCTGACTGTACTGTATAACTGACCAACAACACGAATATCTAGCAATAGTTTTTTGTACCAAGAGTGACTCATTAGACAAATTTACATCGTCTGTACACACAGAGAAGTTCCCTAGTTACTGCTATGATGTAGCTCGACTAGAAACATTGTGGCTTTGAACGATAAGAGATTTACTTATGAGTCTGATAGTTAGAAAGACAAGCTAGCTGTTCTTACTCTCAAAACCAAAATGTTTCAGGAGGTAATATGTACAGGACTGTTCTCCATGTGCACCTGGTTTGTGCACTCTTCTTAGCTACCTATCACAGGCATCAGGTAACGACTTCCCACGACGATTATATAATGCCGTGATCTAGATTAAACTAGAAATAGTGCAACGGTAGGGTGAAGAGGTCTACTCTTAGATTAAACGTTAGTGCGGAAAGTAGCTGCAGCTTGATATAAAAATTTTCAATACGTTTACATTAGAAATAGGTCCATAGGAATGCAGAACATATTAGTTTCTTTATCATATTACTCAGATATATTCAACAAATAAACACTGTATTAGAAAAGCACAGCCACAAAAATTACAGTACAGCCTTTACTTAAATTAGAGTAGGCTAAGAAACATAAATTACACGTGTATGAGCAGTGAAACCTCAAGAGAGAGAGTCCATAAGGTCATAAATTTGCAACTTGTTCAGTTTTTTGTACGACGCTTCTTTGCGAGTAATTAAAGAGTGGTAAAAAATTCAGAGGCTCACTCCATTGATCATTAAAATGAAGCTTGTTTGTAGATGATTACGGAATAAGCTGAAAAACTTCATGGAATAATGATTGTTTGATCAACAATATTATAACATTGGTACTGTCCCGCTATTCCGAAGCCAAGGCGATCAATAGCGATCTAAGATTAGAGATTTACTCGATTAAATGATCATTGAAATTAAGCTCCTTAACCAACAAAGGGAGTCATTAAGGAAAATCCACGACGGAGATGGCAGGATATTTATCTATCATCCGCTGGCAGCTGTGTGCTGGGTAAGCACAGTAGGATGCACCTGGTCAGTGTATGGTTCATGCAAGGTAAACTCTGATGCTGAAGTCTTCTGGGTCATCAATCAATTTCAACTTGAGATGAACAGCTTTTGAACTGACAACGTAAAGACCCGCCACAATGAGCTTCTTTCAATAGTAGCAGCCAAGATAATACGAAAACAATACAATCAGTGAATAAGATAGTGGAGTGCGAGGAGGTATAAGTGGATGCATAATTCCCTATAGAAAGGTACTGGTCAATGTTGAGAACAGTCAAGTTAATCCTGATCAATTTGGAGACGTTAGCACACCAAATATATAGGTACTATGTGACGCATAAAAGAGGTAGGTATATACTCTTTTACATAGACAGTGGAAACCTCCAGGGTATCGTAACAATTTCATAGACAATAGTCACATTTTATTAAATAACAAAAGGGCAACAATACTGGACCTAAAGATCAGTTCAAACACCCAATCAACACCCTACAGCCCGTGCTCCGATATGATATTCATTAAAGGACACAATCATTTGACTTCGCAGAACAGCCGGTGGTCGAATACGCAGATTTAACCCACCACTAGATACCGTCTAATTAATTGGAAATTGTTATTAATACCCTCACTATCACAATTATATTGGATACTATTAATAGTAATAACCCAACGAAAAATTAGATTCATTTCGTCCATTTAGGAGTTAATGCTACCTACAGTGGCAGAAGGCACAGATCGCTGCACGTGCTGTCTTGGGGTCCGAGATTCGCATCTTGGCCTGGGGGGGAGAAATCTAGCGTTTCTTTAATTCGAACTCCACTGCTAAGACACTGACCAAACGGGAAGTGGGGAAGAGCGGTTGGGTTATCAGTTATTAAAATTCAATGTAGCTACCTTCCATATCCGATGAAATGTCTCTAACAATCTGTGGTCGATTACAGCCGCGCACTCCTCGGAGCTTCGCGAGCATTCATCTGCAGCATGAACCAGTGCGCGTGGATTTCTTATTTAGTGTGTCCGGTAAGCTGACGATAGCCTTACCTGACAATTATCTGCTGTTAATACCTATATTTTTCAAAAGTGTGCCATACTTTGCAACCGGGACATTTTTGTAATTCTATTGTGAAGAAGAGAATAGCTTCCGAAAGTACATTGTAGTGATATCTTAATAAAAAAAAAAACGGAACCCGACAAGATTAAGAAGAAAAATAATGTATGCTGTTACGGACCCATGTTCACGGAGCTCACGCTCGTAATTTGGTGCACATTAATAACACGAATGATTCCTTTATAGGATACAGCCTGGGAGTGATACTATTATGTTCTCTGATACAAGCAAAAGCATACAAATGCCGACAGTATGTTAGCCCAATTATATAAACATAAACAAAGTGAGAGCACTGTACAGGTGCTTGGTCCGCAACAACGTCTTTCGACGCTCTCTGTTTTTTTTCGAATACCTGGCTGGTGTTCCTGTTATATTTACTCTGAGGTCACGGCAGTAGTAATCCTCTTGTTTACTAAAGGATTACAAGTCACCGGATTTATAACTGTGCGGCACTCCCTTCACTTTTAGTAGTAAAAAGTCACAGGACTTATTTTTATATGAAAAAGAACTCATCTAACACACACATGTGGTTCACTTTACATTAGTTTACGGCGTCTTCTAAAAATCTAAACTTGTGTGCCTGCCGATAAAACATAATGAACTGCTAAAATACATTTCCTTCAGCATTAATCTTACACTTTTACAGGTGGCTCACTGGACAATGAAGAACTTTCTCAACTTTCCATTTTTGTATTAAATGAAATGTTCAAATGCGCAATACGAGACATTACGGAACTACCTTAGGGGATTACTTTTGTAGCAAAAATGTTCAAGTCAATAAAACTGACTGTTGAAGAAGTATAAAATTACAATCAACAAAGTCGCTGAGCTGTCACTGGAATCGCTGGAGCCGCCGCCTCCGTAGCTCGTCGGAGTCTAGCGGCTGCCCCTGGTCACCACCCGCACCTCCGTGGACCTCTTCTGCAGGCTGGAAGAAGCAAAGCAGTAGCCACTATAGAATAGCATTTAGCGTACGACTGTTTCACAAGACGGGGAGCTTCAATAAAAAAGGGAATGGTACACGTAGTACGCAAGCACCACCGCGTGAAGGAATAGCAAAGCAGGAAAGCTGGGGTAGAAATAGAGGAAGATTGTCTGTAAGACAGAAAAAGCGAAAGAAACAAAAGTGGGCGCAGAAGCAAGACGTGTCGAAGGCCTAGCAAGTGCTGAAGTAAGGAACACGTTACTATTATTATTATCCAGGTCAATGTTATCAACACTAGCGCATCCGGTCTTTTAAAGTGACAGCAATGAATTTGTGTTTGCCATTATTCATTGTTTATGCTTCGGGTTACGTTTCTGCTGAAGAGGATGGATGGGCTGCCCTCACCAATTTGACTTCCGAAATCGAAAAACTGAGCTTGGCTAAAACCAATTCATCAAGCATTATTATTCTCTTTACTGTGCGGTAAAAACTAGATTAGGCAATTAATGACCATTAAATTGACTAAAAGCCTCATTTCTTTCCAACTATCGAAGGTAGAGGTGATACCTGTCAATGACAGTTTGCATAGTTACAAAATAGGTAACTTATTCGATATGGTAAGATGAAGATGTAACACATAAAAGCGCCATAGGTACTATTGACGAAAAAAAAGTTGTCCCTCCAAAGGTACTCGCAGGACATAATCACAGTCACTCAGAAAATTCTGTATTTTTAAAGAAGGGAAAAATGCATGAGTTTCTTTATACATAAAAAAATGTATTGATGTAGAAATTACTGTATTTTAAGTCTCTTACCTAGCCAAAGGTACCCTAAAATCATACGTAGATCAAGGAAGAAGACTAATCCAATGGAAAATGTATGAATGGAATTTATGAATTACAGCGGGATTCCGGTGTCCATCCAACTAGCTATCACTCATACACTTAGCTGAATTTCAGTAACTCACGGGGGCAGAAGGAGTGGTGCGTGGGTTGGTCCTTCTTCTTCTTTGGTTGGCCGATGTAGAAAACATTGGCTCAAAACTTCTGGTAGGTCGGAAATCATCTCTGGAATAAGTCTGGTATTCTTCTTCCTGACCATAGTAATGCATCTGCGGTTCTTGGCTATCATCATCGAAATCTGCGTCCCTGGAACCTCCACGTGCAGCCCGACCTCTGGTGTACGTGTACGAGCGTTGGTGTGACCGAAACAAGACATAGTCGACGTCGTATAGGAATTTCTCGCAGTCACTAGAAACGTAGGCGAGACCAACGAGAATACCCGCAAGATGGCCAGCAAATGAAGACTTGGGGACCAGAATATGGATGACGATGAGCTCTACCCACACAGCGTAGCGCGTCGGTACAGAGATGTGAAAATTAAACAGAAGGGACGTTGATCGAGTCTCAAATCCGCGAGATTCGTAGTACGTAGTCACCACCTTCAGCGCAAACAACACGCCTGTAATATGGGTAGGTAAGTGGATGATAGTGGCATACAATGAATCCATGGTAAGACGAAAAGGATAGTATTCTAAGGATCGGCGATGAGAAACATACGTAAGCGTCAAGAAAAATTACCAGAAAACTCACTACAAGAACCGAAGGTGCACGCGGTACAGCCGATATAAATTATCGATGTCAACAATAACAGACAGGAATCCCACTAGAAAAATCATGTGTACATAAAGTAAGCATAACACACAGCCCATGTCAAGAAGAAATAACACAAAGCTTATATGAGAAACCGAACATGCATTACGAAAGAGCAGCAGGCTCACCCGAGAAACCGAGGACGCAGCGATGGCGATACGACGCGTCAATATAGCGAGCCCCGGCTTCCATGAGACCAACGTAGCACAGACTACACGTGCCAGTGAACAGCAGCACCAGCATGAAGAACACGCGGGAGCCTAATCTGTAACGGAAGAATACATCAATAAAAATAACCGTGAAGTAGAGGGGGAATGAAATAAAAATACTGCCAGACAGTATCAAGAGTTTCCCCACACGGTACATTGATAACCGCGAGTGTATTTTGCAAAAAAAAAACTGCTAAATTAGAGCCCAATCTGAAACACGAGACAGAGATCCTCCTTTCAACGTGAACACAAAGGCGCTCGCCTTCAAAGAAATGTACTGCAGGTATTTATAAAGTTATGCTAGACCCAAGTGCTGTTTACCATTCCAGTCCCTCAGTCTTCAGTTGGTTTAAGGTGTTATCGATGCGCACGCTGGGGGGAAACACTTTATCCGCTCAGTTTCAAATTGTCCGGAACCTCTTGGGACGATTGGCCAAAAAGGACGGCGTTTCGGAAGGTATCCGCAAAACAGATATTAGGTTTGCGACTGTCGAAATCTCATTCCCGACAACAAGGATTGAGTTCTCTGCAGTCTCAATAGTCAAGTGCAATGAGTTTGTGATTATCACCTGAAACTCCATTATTACTTACAAATCGAAAGCTCCTATGAAACAGCCAGCTAAGTTGAAAAGCTAAGCAGGTTAGATTATCTCCATAGCAGCGCGCGCATCAGCTGTCATGAACATTTGTTATAAGCTAGTGCATCATTATGCTTATCCTATGTTATGGGGAGTAGCGACTCCAGAGGAATACTGAAGGTAACCTTACCCATAGCTAAGCCCCCATGGATGTCTTTCTTTCGAGTTCACTTTGCTTCCTCCCGCTTTCACACTCCTTCTGATGATGCATGGAAAAGATGCGTGACACTTGCAGTATATTACTCTCTAAAATATCCATTTTTCGCTCTCTGTGAGCACTTAGGTAGTTGCCTTCTTCAACATAACCAGCTGTGTTAGCTATGGGTCCTACTTCTCAATCAAATCTCAGCAGATACATACACAGTACGAAGTAAAAAACAATAAAAAAAAGTTCAAACAGCTTGTGTACGCATAAAAAAATGAGTACTTTTAAGGTCGACACAAAAAGCTCAACTTCGCAGGAAAAAATTCCACGTGAGGGAATTTCAACATCTAAGTACAAAGCCGCAAGAGAGGAAAACTCAGTATCTCAAAAAATCCCACATGAGAAAAATCTTGACATCAAGGGAGAATTTCTGTGAGAGCAAAGTCTAAACATCAATGGAAGAACGCTGCTCAAGCGAATGCCTAACATCTCTGAAAAATTCACATCAGTAAGAAAACTTCATATACTGTATATATTAGTGGGGCGAATCCCAAACAGGCTGGAATCAGTTCCTCTTGGGAAACTATCTGTAGGGGCGGCTCCCGTACTACACAGCGCTGTTGCCGCCTCTACTAACCTTCGTTCCAGCGAAGTCCCTTTCATGAGTAGGGAGCTCATGTTGAAGTACAGGTGCATGTCGCTCGTGTGTTCCAGGGCAGCTAGAACGAGGCGCCTCCAGTCGCTCTGCAGCAGGATGCTGGACGCGCTCAGGCACACAGCATCGCCGGTCCAGGGCGGGTTTAAGAGCCCCAGGTACAGTGACGACTGGAAAGAACAAAACCCATTGTAAAGTGGCTCAGAATTTGATAACAGCTAAGGTGCATGCTGGGGTTTGGGCAGTGCAAAAGTTGATCCTATATGGTAGACAGACTGTGACTATACAAGTAGATAGGTACATATATATAACGCGTGCTGTTGTTTTTATAAAAGTTAACTGCGACTAGTAATGAAGCTGTATATTATTCTTATTCTATTCAGCAGGAGGCAACGCCATTCGTACCTGGAGAAGGATGAGCAACAAGGTCACGGGTGGAATGTACTGCAGCCCGGTCTGAAGGAGGCGGTACCCGAGCAGTAACACGCCCAGGCCCAACATCCTCTCACCACCGCGAGGTCTCATGTTCAAAGCTATATAGTTCTTGCTATCTAAGATAATATCTGGAATAAATAAGAACCTATGCAAACATATACCACGGTTATTACTAATATCATTGTATCATGTATTGAATAGTTTAAACGCCCATTTCCACTACAAGGGCGATCTAAACATGGAAGAAAGACGGGACAGAGAGTTTGGCAACAGAAAAGTGGAACCCATGTACGAAGGTAATCCAAACGCGCATGAGAACTGCAAGTCGGGAAACGGAGGAACACAACTTAGCAGCATTAGTAGGAGCAATGAAAATGGGCACGAGAGACAAATGTCCCGAAGACCTAGCTATAGAGAACCTAACTAACCTAACAAACAAACCTTCTCAGCAGGTACTACGACAAGCTGAAACATCCCCTGCGGAGAAGGCACTAGGGACAGCCCCTGGGTTCGTGATCATATATAATGTAGGGTAAGTGTGATATAGAATGATGGTGAGATTTCAAGCTGTGATAGTTCCCTTTCCTACTAAAATCTACATATGTTTCTATGTCATGGCACTGTTCAACAAGATTCATACTACGGATTGGTATTGTCCCGCTATTTTCGAATCTAACACGATCAATAGCGATCTAAAATGAGGGACTTACTCGGCTTACAGCAGGAACAACAACATTGTGCACAGAGCAAGAGATGAAAAACGAAAAGAGAAAAGCACAGAAGAAAGAAGCGCCTGTGAGGATGGTCCCTTGCGTGGCCTTCGCACGGGCAAAGGTAAGAGCCCCATGGAAAAAGGTCGATCACCTCAATCGGCGGCCCACCTCGCGGAACAGCAAGCGAAACATAGAGAACCTACCTAACCTATATAACAGACTAACCTTCTCAGCAAAAGCTGCAGCCAGCTACAACATCCCCTACGGAGAAGCCACTTGAAACCCTGGGATTCGTGAAGCCCAAATATAGTGTGGCAGGGAAAGAGCCCGCCAGAATATACCCCTGAGTGCTTTTTAAGTCTCTCCAGGGTTTGCTCAACAAACTAAAATCAAAAGTTGACCACAGGACTTGAATCGAAGACCTCAAGTATAGGTACAGTAAGAAGTGTTACCATATTATTATTATCTTCAAGGTTATCCCGCCGTATTCGATGCAAGGACGATATAAGAGCGATCTATTCATTCGGCAATAATGGCGTTAGTATTCAAATAATATTTAAGTATTCGATGCAAGGACGATATAAGAGCGATCTATTCATTCGGCAATAATGGCGTTAGTATTCAAATAATATTTAAAGTATTAGCTACATATAGAGTTGTAAAATTGGACAGTGTCTTTCGGTGCTGTGACAGAGTCGGTTGGTTCTTATGACTGGATCGAGGTCTTCAACTATTCAAAAATAGTCCAGTAAGTCAATGAGTGTTGCCATAGATTAGTGATAATGTTTGCCAGCGCAGCAATTCTAAGCAGCATCGCGCCGAAGGTCAAATATTTCCTCTTAGAATTTTAGCCAGGTTGGTTGGACTTTAACCATACACGGCTCGATTGAACGAATTCGATCCACCTTGCGGCACAGGACAAGAGATGAAAAACGTAAAGAAAAGAGCACAACCACACACAGGAGCACATAGGAGTCTCTCGGCATGGGTCGCTTACCACCACACGAAACAGAAGGGTTAGTTATAGTCGGAAAGTTTAAGCCTCCGTTTCCGAGCGGAACGATACCACCGAGGAATGAACAAGGGACATACAGTATGTCGATAGAAATGGGGAACCCATGCACGAAGGTGTTCCCACACAGGATCAACGCGCATGGGAACAGCAAGTCGGGAAAGAACAGCATAAAACATGAGCAAGTAGGAGTATGAAAACAGGAAGAAAGCAATTGGGCACGAAAGATAGACGTCCCGAAGGCCTAGCTAATGGCTAAGGTAACCCACAGAGCCCCTGGGGTCGCCGCGCCCCAGAACATAGGATGGGCGAACCTAAACTAACCTAACCCTGTTGTCTATGGCCCATCCTATGCCCCTGAGGGAGAAACAGAAGGGGAATTTCGAGAACCTGCTTAGTTAATTAAGGAAACCTAACCTCGTCAGCAGGAACTGCGACCTGCTGCAACATCTCCTTTGCAAAACGCAAACTCAGGTAAGCACCTGGATGAGCGATGCCCATATAGCTATATTCTAACAGAGAAATTGCCCGCCAGAATATACTCCTGAGGACCCGTTTTGGCAAAACACCAAGCTAAAAGGCACGCAACCCTTTCCTGCACCGCATGTAGATATGGCACAAACCAATTTGTGCCATACATTTCACTAAATCTACCTCTGCTACCTTGCGCCAATCCTTACACATACCGTTCGTCATTCATTTGTAATTGCAGGCAGTGGCGTGCTAGATGATCAAATGGAAGTAGTAGTAGCAGCAGTAGTAAAAATTTTACTAGCGCTTCAGTGGCACACTGCCTATATCGCGCCGAACTATTCCTGTGCTTAACCAGAGGCTCGTGCGGCGCTGGGCCGCGGAAGATATCTCACTTTATATTATAAAGTAGTTGTAAGAAGAAAATTATTATTATTAATTTTACATATAGTATATATAATTCACAAAGAAAAGGGCAAAGCCGTAGTTGACGATAGCATTTACCGTAGTGGATTTATCATGGTTTGTGATAGAGGTTATATCTGATAAGAAAAGCCTTAAGGACATTTCTTTAAATCGACGGCGAGGTCCCTCAGAAAGCATTCCTCGGAGGATGGAGTCGGCATCCAGACCATGCAGATCCGGACAGCAGTCCCTCCGCTCGTTGGAGAATGTGGGACACTCGGCCATCAAATGCAAGACAGTGAGAGATACGAGGTAGTCGTCGCAGTCGAGTTGCGAGTGCCCCAACCGCAGATAGTCGTAAGTCTCGTGTGCCCAATACGCAGTCGGCACAGTACGACGTCCATTCGGCGGTCGTCGCTATTAGACGTGTGCCACTGTCGGACGGTTTCTTTTGATTGTTCGTAATTTATTATTTCTCGGCTCCAGCCACTGGGATTGCCATACCTCGCGGAGGTTTCGTTTCATTAGCGGGTAGTAGTCTCGGCAGGGGACTGCACGGTTTGCCGTGGGCAAATCCGACAGGGCCACCTGCCTCGACTCCTCATCGGCGAGCTCATTGCCCACGTCAACATAACCAGGCACCCAACAGATACACACGGACTTTCCATTCTCTTGCAATTGTTGAACCGTGGTTACTATTCGGTTGATGACGGGGTGGAAGCCGTCGTATACTCGAAAGGCCTGTATTACACTCAATGAGTTAGAGAATATTGTATTGCCACGGTCGCAGCATGCTTCCGTTCTCAGCTCTAACACCTTGTATCGCTTTCACGTTCGATGCCCAGCCAGGCAGCGAGCTCTTTGCAGATCTTGGTGTGCTGACTCGGCAGTTGTGTGTGCATGCACGGCGCCGTGGCGGAACTGCCTTCGTAGGAGATGAGGGGGGTGGGGGGTCTCGGGTCATTTGTTACTTCCGTCAAATTGGCGCCATAGTTCTTGGTGACCCGAGGTCGACTGCAACTCTACGATCAAATGAAAAATAATTTTTTCACTCTCCACAATAAAAGCGTGCAGGAAATGGTTAAACTCCGGATAAGGCTGTCTCTAGGGAGTAAATAGCAAACACGCATGACTTGGACTTCTAAGGAGAGCCCGGGGGAGAGTCCATCTTCCCCAGTAGGAGAGCATCCTACCTCCTGCGGGATCAAGTGGTAGCAGTAATAAGGTTGCTAACGCAGGAATACTAATTTGCATTGCACCGACTTCTCAGTGAGTTTTTTTTTTGGCTTATCTACCGGAAGGTCTCAAGTTTAATGCAAACTCAAGAGTGAGTTCTATTGCTCAAGTCGCCAGCGCGCTACTACTGACAGGGAAAAAAAGGCGCACGCACACAGAGAAAGACTCAACTACAGCAGGAACTGCACCCATCAGCAGACTCCCCGACGGACGTGAGTTCATATCGGATATTAAAATCACATGGGCGGCCAGCATATACGCTGAGTAATAGAGCAGTTTTTTTTTTTGCTCGAGGTGAAGAGGCTTAGGCAATATTTGCAGCATTACGGACACCAATATACAAGTGTGTATGAAAACTAGGGGTATAAGTTTGTAAATAAACATTTTATTATTCAACAGATGGGACACACAGAAAAACCATATTTTATGCGATATTTACAGGAGTTAGTTTGATAATACCAGTAGGCTCATAATTACCGCCTATCTTTATAATCCGATCTTCTTTTTTGTCAACATCAACGCTCTCATTTTACCAACATGACACTAATTAGGTCCCAGATTAACGTAATTTCTTCAATAATACAACAATCAGGTTGAAGATTGATGAATACTCAAACTAAGATAACGTTGATTTGACTTAGCAAGTATAGAGACATTCGGTGCTCTAATTCAAGGAGCGGCAGGGTAGAAAGAAGATAATTTTTATTCAAGTGTCCACCGAGTCACCGAATCCACGACTTAAGATATAAATCTAAAGAATCCTTAGACTAAGACAACATGTCATATCTTTAGCTATACTAAATGCACATAAATAACACTTACTGAGATACTTAGTATATATATATAATGCATTTACCGTTACCATCACAAGATCAGGTTCAACTAAGATAGTATGTATATTTGTTTATGTATTCAGGCGAAAAAGAAAAAAAAGAAAGTCAGCAGACACAGAGTATTATTGTAAAAAACCCTTACCACGATAGTACATAACAAAGAATACAGTTTTCTCATGGAAGGAGGGCAGATCTGTATTATACAAAGATCATCACAGACTCCAAAATGCAAGGATACACCAACAGCTAAAAAAAATTACGTCTCCTAAGTACAAAATAAACAGTTCCATAAACCCTGCATAGCAATTCGGAAAAGAAGAGGAAAAACAGCAAAGAGCATCATCAGTAGGAGTATGAAACAGGAAAAAAGCAAAGTGGGCACGGAAGAATGATGTCCCAAAGGCCTAGCTAAGGCTAAGGTGATCTATAAGGCCCCCTCTCTAGGGCGCTGCTTACCATAACATAGGATGAAAGAACCTATCCTAACCCTATGGCCGATCCTACGTCTCCTGAGGGGTCTCAATCTTAAAAAAAAAAACCTGAACGTACACAAGGTTCGTCACTGTCTGCACTGCATATTCAGCTATTTATGTAGGTACTGTTATGTGCACATTGACAGCCAAAGTCTTGCGAAAGCAAAGTAAGACGGAAAATTTTCACCATAAACTGCAATGTCGTTCTCTTTCCTCCTAAGCCCTTCAGCCAATTCTCTCTCATAGCACTGTCCGTAAGAACATTTACAATTGTTATTACTGCGAGAATGGCAGATTAATCCACGAAAGAATGGGTTACATACAATATTTACAGGAACCATAATCTAATTTTACGCCCTAACAATTGCATTCGCAGCAAAAGTGAGCCTGCAGAAACAATAAATACCTGCCGTATCCAACGCAGTATACTCAGACATGTGGTGAGGTCACAACTAAGGCTGCATTGTTGGATAGACGAATTCAGAATTCTAGGCTCCCCCCGACTACTTGGACCTCAAACATGTTCAACTTCTATCAAGGTTCAAGGTTAGTAAGAAGGTTTGCCAGCGCAGCGATTCTAAGCCGCATCGCGCCGAAGGTCAGATATTTCATCTCAGCATTCTGCCGGAAGGTCGTGAGTGACGGCAAACTCACATAAGTGAGTTCTGTGCTAAAATTTATATAGCACGCGCATCTTCAAACCAAAATGGCACAAGTGAACGTACTGCAAGAGACGAAAAACGAGAAGAGAAGAAGAAAGAAACGCCAATGCGGCAGGCCCCTTCCGTGGCCCTCGGCAGGAGTCCCGCGGGAAAAGGTTGGACACCTCGCGGAACAAAGGGGAAATATAGAGAAGATACCTAACGTAACAAACTAACATTCTCAGCAGGAACTGCGGCCAGTTGCAACATCTCCTGCGGAAAAGGCACTTGGGACCCTTGGGTTCGTGAGACCCAAATATATTGTGGCATGGAAATCAACTTCTATCAACTCAAGACTTTTTCTTAATAAAATAGGACAGTTTTCAGCGTTTCCGATTTTTGGTTCTAGCCTATTCCGGACCGTGAGGCTGCTACTCTGTTGTTCATCTGCAGAAAGTTTTATTTTGCGTGACGTAAGTAGTGTGAGACGAACGAACAAAATATGATGCAAAACACTATGAATTTATTGCAAAGGAAATATAGAATAACAACGCGGGATCAAAGTTTGATGCAGCTTCAAAAACTGCATCAAGTTAGTCGCATTATACACGCCGCACTTAGGGAGCCTTAAAGTGAACACTAGCACTCATACCTCCTATTTCTGAAAGTATAAATCATCTTGGTGTTCTTCAAAGCCCGTCACAGTAGTACTAATAGTTATATTGCTATAGTCAGAAAGCTTAAGTCTCCGCTTCCAAGCGGAACGATATCACAGAGCAAAGAGTAAGGGACATATAGTATGCCGATAGAAACGGGGAACCCATGCACGAAGGTGTTCTCACACAGGATCAACGCGCTTGGGAACAGCAAGTTGGGAAAGAAGAGGAAGAACAGAATAAAGCATGAGCAAGTGAGAGTATGAAATGGGGAAGGAAGCAAAGTGGGCACGAAAGACAGACGTCTTGAAGGCCTAGCTAATGACTGAGGCAACCTACACGACCCCCTGGGGTTACCGGAGCCCCTAACATAGGATGGGCGTACCTAGCTAATTTAACCCCATGGCCAGTCCTATGCCCCCTGAGGGGCTTAATTATATGTATTGTCGGTTGGGGTGTGCCGATTAATCGGCACTTTTGGGGGGCCAGGAATCGGCACTTGATTAGCTTTTGCCGATGCCGATTCTTTAGGCAAATTGACCTGCACTGGTCAACCGCCACAACTCAGCTTACGGCGGGCATCCTGGTTTCTTCAAAACTTTTCATTTGTGGACAGATTATTCTGAAATTTGCATAATATACGTATTTTTGAAAAAGAAACTTATTTCATTTCTTACAATTTTTTTGATTTAGGCCTTAGTTTTTGAAATGATGGGAAATACAGATATAATTAATATATTTTTTGGAAATTTCAAAAGAATAGAACTAAATGAGTATTCATGTTAGAGGAAAAAAATGACAGTTTTGGAATCCTTTAAATTTTCTAACGAAACTACAGATCCGGATTTTCGGTTTGCTATTTCGTTTCTTTTGCTATACATGCCATTTTTGATCGCTAACTGAAAAAAAAATGGAAAAAAATGGAAAACTGGCTCTATAGTTTTGCTAGGAATGTTTCACGAATTCCAAAACACTTTGTTTTTTCTTAGCATGAAAACTCATTGACTGTTATTTATTTTGAGGTGGAAAAATGACATTTTCCACGATAGGCAAAAATTTTAAATACATACTGAATGTACTGTTGTGAAATGTCATCAAATGCACTTTTTTGCACTATTGACAAAACTTGAATGTTGTATGTAGTTCGATTATTATTGTTATACTCAGTAGTTCGAGACTCCTTTTCCGCAGCAAAGACGATATCAGAAGAAAAACAAGCTAAACGTAGTAAGTCGAAAGACACGTGGAACTCATAGATTTGTACTGCGTTGCATTCAAGACCTGCTCAATATCTGAGCCGCAACGGCAGATATTCCACTTTAGCCAGTAGCTACCCCTTGTTCAGTTTCGAATACTGTATCTCTTTCAAAGTTTGATATCTCAACGGCACATGTTTGGAATTTATAAGTGTAAGCGGGTTAAGCCATTGTTAAGTGCACAGAAACATTGGTTCCAAAAACGTGAAACATTGCCATGTACAGACTCACGTGTGCAGCAAGCTTAACGTACCCTCTCTATTTTAGCACACATCATATAACCAATCTAGCCATTCTTATATTGCCGGTGGATCAATCAAATGTTTTACCTGCAATGGATTCGCACTTGTATCTCGATAAAGACAGAAATAGAAAAAACTAATTACAGTATAGCAATCACACTCTTTAAAGGTTAAGTTTTACATTGCTCTCATTCATATTTACCTGCCTTTGCGGTGTTTTTCACCGTGTACTGATAACATAAGTTAGCCTTTGATATTTTGAATATTGCCACATTCCATTGATGTATTGGATGTGTTCAATTCTATAGCAAGATCGTGACTTTCCTATGCAATATAGTCCATCATTTTCTCGTTTTATTTCATGCAATAACTCAACGACAAAATGAACCCGACTCGGCCAATTTCTTCAATAATTACTTCATGTTGCTGTAACCCCATTTATGTCCATCTATGTTACATCTTTAAAGATCGTGATTTCTTTTATAATGCTTTAGAATGGTAGTCCACAACAGCTTACTTCGTACCGCATCATGACTACGAATTTTCCCCATGTTTAGATCGTCATGAGACATCAGCTAAGTAGCAATTATATATGAAAATCGGTAGTCCTATATATGATACGATTTACACGAACTACCTACAGTCTTCACTTCGAAACTGACTGGAAATATTTGAAAAAGTGTAGCTGTTCTAAAAATTCTTTTCAGTAAAAATCAGTGCTTCTAACAAATTGAATCTTTTCCCTCCAAAATACGCTGGAAGCGCTACGTACTGACTAATAGATGAACAGACATACCTACGTTTGGAACAACAAGCAGAATATAATAGATTATTATATTGGCTGCTTAAGCCTTCCTAGAAACAACTACAGAGATTCGTGAGAGGAATAGGGAGATGAAGTACCGTATGTCGATAGAAACTTTGAACACATGGACGAGGGTGGATAATCACGCATGGGAACATCAAATCAGGAAAGAAGAGGAAGAGTCGAGCGAAGCATCATCAGCACGAGTATGAAAACGGAAGGAAGCAACATGGGAATGGTACAGCTAATGGCTAATTTGACCTAGAAAATCTCCTGGAGTCGCTGTTCCCCATAACATTGGCCAGCTGGACTAACTAACCTAACCAACTTATGGCCTAGGCACCATCCCATGCCCCTTCAGGGAGTTTACTATTATTTCATGGTAATAACTGATAAGAGGTGGAATCTGCATCAGCACCTAATTGGAAATCGGTATCGGCAAAAAATTTGGCACCGACACACCCCAAATTGTCGGACTGCAGTTCTGATTTGTACTAACTAAACTAAAAAGAATATTTTTTTTCTGTTCAGTGTGAAAAGTATCGTAATAGCATAACCCAGTAATCCACAGTAACGCACATCAGACACAACACAGAGAGTAGCTATAGAGGAATACTTTCATTCAGTTCAACCCTATGTACCACAGGCTGAGGTGTTTCAATGCAAGGGTTCTTTCACTCATTGTTTTTCTAAGAGAGAAAAATGCTCTAACAGAAAGGTACCAAAGCCTGAATAAGCTGCGAGCTAAATGGCCCAAAGTTTAGAGCAGCGCACACCAGCGCCCAGCAGCGTGCAGCAACAAAGCACACACACACCCACTAGGGCGGCCTGACGGGCGCTGTGTACCGCTATACTTTGGTAGGGTCAGAGAACCTGGCCGTAAGGATGTAGAAGAGTGCGGGCAAAGGCACAAGGGCACAGAGGGAGGCATGCAGCACAGGATCCGTCAGTTGGGTGAGAGCAATGATGCCGTAAGCGTGCAGGCACCAGTGTCCCAGCAGTATGAGCACCGACCGCTCGTCTCGGAAGAAGACCCGGATCAGGACGCGGACTCGCTGCAGAGCAAATGGACGGTTTAAGGCAAATTCCAAAACATGCTTGTAAGTACACACAGTCTAGACTGTTTCACCCTAAAATTCAAGTTTGACCTGGAGTAAAATGAATTTCAATGTTCAATGACAAATTTTTCAAACCTTATCAAACTTCCGTAGTTACATAAAAGTAAAAACGTGTTATAAAAGATACTCCCTCATTTTATCCGGAGCAAAATAAAAAAAGTCATGATTATTAAAGCAAATCAAGATGTTGCATATTAAAATCTCAATACAGGATCTCAGCCACGCCCAGACATATTGTAGCATGTAACTACATTTTTTTCACTCTCAAATTTAAACAAGTAGCTAAGGTCAAAATTAAAAGGACAGGTTCTTCAAAAATGCACTTCCTTAAAAACAATCAGTTATTTAAATTTGAGGCACTAAAAGTGGTGGAAAATACTCATTTTACAAGAAATAAGCCACATGCCCACATCGACAAAAATTCCTAGTAGGTATTTATACAAATCAGTCAATTTGCATTTTTACCCTAAGGCAAAGTGTTAAGTAACCCAATAATAGTCATTGTGAGAGCATACATGCCATCAAATAACACTACAAATAGTTTGTCATTCATCTAGCTTAATATACCGTACTCGTATTTCACCTAAAGCAATACTGTAGGAAATAAAGGACAGCGAGCATAATTGGATATAGCTAAGTGACAAAATTCGAACTATTCTACGGTTAACTAACTGGGGCAGGAATAGGCTAGTAGCTACTACGCAAGTTTGCTAGGGCCGCAACAGCTAGGTCCATAACGAAGCGAAAGTCCAGGGATCATAACAANCAGCGAGCATAGTTGGATATAGCTAAGTGACAAAATTCGAACTATTCTACGGTTAACTAACTGGGGCAGGAATAGGCTAGTAGCTACTACGCAAGTTTGCTAGGGCCGCAACAGCTAGGTCCATAACGAGGCGAAAGTCCAGGGATCATAACAACGACTCAAGTAATCCGCGGTATTACCAAGGGCAACGACTTATCGTAATATATATATAGGTTGGAAAAAGCTGATTAGACCAATAAAGTGCAAAGGATAGTGAGGGACGTCCGACATGCGCCGCCGTTCTCAGCTGCACACACGCCGACTCAAGTATCAAAATTTAAACAAACTCTCGGTTCCTTGAACATAGTTCACCTCAAACTTAACCCTATGCCGAAACTGCGGAATTGGATGATCCAAAGTCAAACCCCGGGGTCCAGCCAGGGTCTGAATCAGACCCCTTGCAACCCAAAAACCTTCGACTACTATTCCTTAACAAAACAGAACAATCTTCAATTGATTCTGAATCCTGGGGAAAGAGGGCGTCCGACTCCGACTCTGCACTTTTGCATTCACCACCACCGCCCCCTTCCCCTCCTGCTAAAGATACCGTATTAAGTGACACTGCCCCTACGACAACTTACATTGAGCTGGAGCAGGGCAACATTAGCACCGTAAACTAGCAAGAAAAATGGAACGACCAGACACACACAGGCATGTATATGTGAAGCAGTAAGGCTTAACCGTACCTGGTCTCCTTGGTATGCGAGGTAGGTAGCAATAGATATGATGGACCCCACGATGACGAGGTAAGGGAAGACGGTATCTGAAATTATTCATGTATTTAAAACCCAGGTTACGCCAAACTACACAAAAATAGTGATGGGGACGCGAAACAGCACATTGATTTCATGAATATCTCAATGGAAGTTTACATAATTCCTAAGAATACAGAAAATATCTGCTAAGTTAAGCAAGTGCGCCTTAATACTTCGTTACTTCCTAAACTGAAGGACAGTTTTTTCAAGAAAGAAAGATACTGACTAGCTGTATCACCAAGCATGCAACAATCAGAATCTGAGAGATAAGGGAGAGCATGACAAATACTGTCAATCGAAGTAGTAAAAAGGATTCAGAATGAACACATAGAATTATACACAGCAGGCGATGCTAAAGCTAATATAAAAGAGCAATGGGGTACCTTGGGGCACAGATTTCATTTTCCTAGCATTGCGGCCCAGCTTATGTCCAACGTGAGGGCACTTGTACAAAAGGAAATAGGCCTATATAGTCCCTGAACAGAAACTTCTGCTAAAGCGTGTCAAATTCAAAATACTCTTTCACTTAATGAGTTGAAAATGTAGTGCCACAAGTGAACAAGTCTTCAGTGGCTTCACTGATACACTAATCTCCTAAAATAGATGTTATAAATTCTTTACATATCGGTAATATACATTTCAATAGACTTATCTAACAAGCTAAAACTGGCAATAATATCTACTACGATGACATACGATATACATATATGGATATAATAAATATTTAATAGTAAAAAACGAGATACATAAGGTGATTACATGAAGGGAATATAGCAGCACTGAATCCCTAATTTGTGAAGGAGCTAGAAACAGACGAAGACGTTACGTACGACACCTGTTTATCTTAAGGCATGATTCATCAACCAGAATGTCTGATAAGTGATGTTCAGTCACTTAAGTACCTACTGTTTAGGGTTAGATTAGTTAGCTGGCAGTAGACAGACCAAGAGGTCCAATCCAAGAGAGCAGCCGGGATTAACGCTCCGGCCCTTTATGAGCTATTACCGTTATGCCAAGCAATATAGATATCAGAGGATGAAAAGAAAGAGAAAAAACAAAACGCTGATTACTAACGCAGCAACTCTTAAGCCACAGATTTTTATTTCAACATTTCTGCTATAAAATTTCAGAATTTGACTAGGTAATGTGCTACTACAGGTTAAGAGATGAGGCGCCTATCATCGCAAAGAGACGAAAGAGGAAAGATGAACCGAAAACATAGACTCGCGCGGAGGGCCTCTTCCGCAGCCCCACATGGGAGCACGTAAGAATCCCGTGGGGTCGGACGCTTAGTACCTACCCCAACTGACAGCTAACTTGTAAAGTAGAATGGGAAGCAAACAAACCTTCCTGACATCAGAAGCTGGAGCGTATCTGTACGAATTGGGAGCAGATGCGGCGACCACAGCGGTAAGCCATTAGATTTGCCCCGGGTGCAACTAAAAGTACTTTGAAAGGGAAACGGGCCGCCAAACTATCCCTGAACGGAGTCGAGGACGGTTAACTCAAGTTTCGAATGCACAGCTCCCTTCTCGTGTGATAGCTTTTCTGGTGCTTAGGAAGGGGCAAGTAAATGGTCAATACCCACACGTCCTTACTTTTACACAGCCACTATTCCCAGTAGGTCATTTGTCTCCAGGTGGGAGGGATACCTACATTCAATGTTAAAAGTCCACGATGTTTTGAAATGAGACCAGTCACAAGGACAGTACTCGCATACACTTTTGTCGACTTTGGTGTATAGCTAATTCGAAACATTTACTGTAATTTTTTTTTATCCCACACTAAAACACCAATGTACAGCTCTCTCAAATGAGTCAATTAATAAGCGGTCCATATACAAATAAACCCAAACTAAATCATTAATTGGCAACGCCCCCTCCAATTAGTTTGTTAAAGCGAGGTTCAACTGTACTCACAAATAAGCCCAGCAAATAAAGCATGGATGACAGAGAGGCTGGGCAACAGATACAGTGCAGAGTAGACAGCTCCGGCGTCCTCAACCTTGGACTTGCCGGTGACGGCTTCAACAATGGCGGGTCGCAAAGCAATCATCAGCACCAGCAGTATGGAGTAGCCTACCAGCACCATAGTGTACCTGCACCAGTAGTAGTACTAAGCAAAGCTAAAAAAAAATGCTCACAAGCTCCCATTAAAAGTACACAAAAGATTAATAATCGACGCAGTTCTACACAATGGAACACATACGGTCCCTATACTTTACTACATAGGATAAACAGCCCGCTAATGAGGAGCCCAAACTCTGTTGCAAGGAAAAGTATTAAATGTGACTTTGCCAATTGCAAAATCCATGTAAAAATGTTAACTCTCCCTTATTCCGGTTGTGCTATTTTATTACAAGGGAATTTCCTGCCATGTGGATACTACAGGAAAACTAATATTTGTAGCACAGTATGTACGACCGAACACTATAGCGTTGAGGCGATAACAGATACTGTATGTAAAAACTGATCATTGTTCCTTAGTAGTAGGACAAGATTACTAGCGATTCAGTGGTTAGGCCTATCTACACCTATCGCGGCGGACTCGTACATACATTTTCATCATTTCGGTATTTCTGCTGTACGGTCTCAATGTTGAAAGAAATCCACAAGAGTTCTGTAAGTCTCAAGTTTGGCCAGTGCACTACAGGCAGGAAAGCAGTGTGCAGAGCAAGGAGGAAGAACACCTAGCCAACCTAACACACTAACCTCATCAGCAGCCACTGCGGCCAGATGCAATAACCCCTGCGGTAAGTTATTCTAGTTAACTCTTGGGAGTGTAAGGCCTACAGATACGGTATTCCAACAGGGATAACATCCACCACAAAACAGGTCTCTGAGAGGCTATCCTGTTTACAGCATAAAAAATTATTGCTCAGACAAGCAAGGTTGTCCTCAACATCCGAAACAGCAAAAGGACAGCTAACACCCATAAAATTCAACTGAATAAACCGTCACTACCAGTAATAAACTAACAAAAATGGTCAGTAAGCCTAACGTCCCTCAACTACAAAACTTACATGGGATAGACCGCCTCCTGTGTACAGTACAGAACGCCTTCATAATTAGGGTTGGGGTTGTACAAGATGGGGTACCAGTCACGTAGGTTGCGAGGGCGACAGGAGTGAATGGTGAGGGATCCCAGAGGTGGTGTTACCAGCAGTGTGATGAGAGCTGCCAGCGTGGACTCGACAAGCACACACACGTACAGCATCCATGTCCGGTATCTTAATCTGTCGGTAAGAAATACAATCATATGTCATTATCACAGGAGTAGTAGGAGTCTCCTAGGCTTTCCACGGCACCCAAAATAAAGTGAGATTCAAGCAGTGAGGCTCGGGATGGCCGTCGTGGGCGTGGAGTAAACACCACGGACAACCAAGTGTTCAGTGATGCATTATTTTCCAGAGTCGGCAACGCGCTACTAAGGACAAGGAAAAAGGCGCAAAGCGTTTCAAAGAGATGAAACAGGGGAGGAGAAGAAGATAGAAGAGAGACACTCGCGTGGCAGGCTCCATGCGCGGCCCTCCATACAGGAGCAGGTCGGAGCTATGCGGAATAGGTTGGCCACCTTCATCGGCGGCTCACCTCACGGGGCAGAAGAGGAAGTTTGGAGAACCTACCTAATCTTACAAATTAACCTTCTCTGCAGGTGTTGCGGCCAGATGTAACATCATCTGCGGAAAATCCCTTAGGAAAAACCCTGGGAGTTTGGACTCTTCGACATTTCAACAAGAATGGGGTTCACCAGAATATCCATCGGGGGAGCCATTACCATAACACGACAGTCCGCAGTATTGCATACAGATATAGTCTAGGTACTTACTTATCAATACAAGTACATAACTGCATATAACTTTATTCGCAATTTTTATGCACAGGAAAAATAGAAAATTTATGAGGTAGATACTAGGTAACTACAAGTATAATAATTTACTGTAGCCTATGTATATACGTAGGTTCATTTAGCCTATAGTCTATTGAAATGATTTGTATTTTCTTAGTCATTTAAACTTCATATTTTAGATAAGGCGAGTCACAGGGCAGCTACAGTCTCTATTAATTTCACGGCATCTGATCAGTAGACAGATTTCAACTTGATTTATCAGTAACTTTCAGCCCACCTCTTCTAACTTTAAACCAAAAGACCAAGCTGGCAGGTGTACAACAGCTTCTATATATAGTCTAATTTCTTCACAGTCACCTCTAACAGCTTAGTAGACCAGAGGAAAAAGAACAATTTATATATAGCTGCTAGGGCCCTCTGAATAATACTATATAGCTATTTAGTTATTTACTGACCATTAACTGCGTACCTAAACAGGCACTAGGTATTAGATCTCATTATATAGGCGTGCCTCATTTACAAACAACTTGCATTATGCAGAAAAATGTAACAACTGTGAAACTAGGCTTGCTACAGTAACAAAGCAAGCAATATCATTAAGGCTTAATTACGGACTAGTCTGCTTCAAAACATCATAGCTAGGAACCAATCTCTTTCGGCGTTTCATCCACAGATCTTTCGTCAGTTTCATCCAGTTCTTCTGCTGATCAATTAGCTACATAGAAGCTATTACAAAAGACGAATAGCATTAGACATGAAGCATATGAAGAAAAAAAAAATAAGGATGCAAGGGACCATGGACACTGGAAGAGAACATTAGCAAAGCAAAAAGAAATTAGAAAAACCTTTTCTTTTTTAATTGTCCATCAACAAGGAACCAGTAAAAGATGAAAAAAAGAACACTTTAGCTACATTAGGTTTTCAGAGTACCGTGGCTAAGTAGGCTAAATAGTCAAAATAAAAATGACACCTGTGTTGTAAAATTCATCCTGCCTGCAACACTTTTTCTCACCTCTCGCTCACTTGACACCGTATAGGACTTAGCCCAGGGGATCATACTGCCTTTAACTCTTGATACCTGCTTCACAAGTGTAAATCGTTACAGTTTCTGTCTGTTTGATNTGAAGCAGGTATCAAGAGTTAAAGGCAGTATGATCCCCTGGGCTAAGTCCTATACGGTGTCAAGTTCGCTTTTGGTGAGAAAAAGGGCGTGTTCCTTCGCCCTTGGCTTGTCACAAGCATAATTTAACTAGGTACCTACTTACTATCAATTACACAAAACAGGGCATCAAATTAAGGGGACCAAACCGGTCGAAAATTTTTATATGATCAAATTTCATTTGCTTTCGCTAAACAGTAGCTGTAGCTACATCAGACGGACACGCAGGCAAAATTTTATGCAGACAGTATAGCTAACCCTAAGTGGGTGAAATAGGAGGCGGGGGGCGATTTTTTTGTAATGCTTAATTTTTAACTTCAGAAATGTTTTATTATTAGGCCGATCTTCATGAATGATGAAACTTTTTACAAAAATGGAAAATAGAAAATAAATGAGGGTTGGACTCCTGTAGTTTTCCTATTTTTGCCATAGAAAACGAGTTAGGTATATGAAGAAAATGGTTTTCCAATTTTCTTTCAATAACTTATTTTCTATGGCAAAAATACAAAAAATACACAAGCCAAACCCACATTCTTTTTCGATTTTACATTCCCTATTTATACCAAGTGTCATCCAAATCGGTACATAAACAAAAAAGTTCTTCAGTCATATTCTTTTCTTTAATCTCATCACAATAAATTCCCACCATAGGATTCAAATTTTGATTTTTCATTCATGTACCGATTTGGATGAGGTAAACATATGTAAAATTGGAAAAGAATGTGGGTTAGACTCCTGTACTTTTTTACATTTTCGCCATAGAAAACGAGTTACTCAAAGAAAACTGAATTGCAAGCTCCAATAACTCCAGAAAAGTTCACTTTTTTGAAGCTAAAGAGTTGCGGTTTTTTTGCATTGTATTTGTAATTCATGTCTTTTTCAAACAACTGAACATTTTCGAATGACAATTTAGTTTTTGAGATATTCTTGTTTTTTTTTGGAAAAAAATTGAAGAAAATTCAAAAATTTGTTCAATCGTTTGAAAGAGACGCGAGTAGTGAATACAATGCAAAAACAACAGTTCTCTAGCATGAAAATTGTGGGAGGAGGTGGATTTTGAAAATTTTCTCAAAATTTCATTTTCTATGCGTCAAACTAGAAAAAATGCCATGAGCAAACAGTGTTTATTTTGGCGTTTTACACTTTATGTAAAAGTTTGGGGAAGATCTGTCCACAAATAAAAAGTTTATTTGCGACAAGTTCGGTCCCCTTAAGGCACCTAGGCCTATCAGCAATTGGGATATGAACATCAAAAACTTACTTATTTTTCTTGATAGCAATATCTACACATAAGAGGTGCAGCACCAAAGGAGTCAACATCATAAACCCAAGATAAAGCCAGTCGTAGAAGCTGGGAGTCTCGGAGCATGGCACACATGCACTGGTAGCATTGCGACGCATGCCACGCTCGCAGCGACCACATGCAGACCAGGATCCATTGTCAAACTCGGTACGTCCACAGTAATATCCAGGGCAGTGCTGCAAAGTTGACACTACTCCTGCAATAGATAGTATTGATTTAATTCACTTGTTTACCTTCAAAGAATGATGAATAAAAATAAAACTGGAGACAGGCATCTTGTTGGTCAAATAATTTTATTTTTCTTAGTAGAGCCTAGTGATTCATTTAATGAAGAGTTTGATTAAGAAGCTAGTTATGGTAATTATGCAAGTTTCTATATAAAATATTTATTCTTATTAAATTTGCTAGACAATACCTACCTAGTTCTTGCTACCTTACCTAGTGTATTTTGGGACAAATTCCAGATGAAATTTTTCAAGTCACTTAATGTTTGGACTGAGGAGTCACAATGCCGGGTTTCTTCAGTTGGGCTAGCTACAGCTAGTGACCAAAGAGAGAACCAGCAGTAATTTCTTGCCCCAGTGCATGTAGCTAACTGTGGGTCTGTCTGGCATTCTGCTTACATGATAATCAGGTAAATTGTTAAATTAAAGAACTGTTCTATCAGCGAAATTTCAATTAGGCTATGCTGTGGTGTTTCAATAAACAGTCTAATATTGAAGCTCTCAGGATGCCTACTCTGCTGTCACAACTTGCCACCATCTCTGTTTGGAATACATAGCCTAGCTACTTCACAAGTCCTTCCAATTTGTAGCCTGGCCACAATCTATTCATTCATAATCACAGTGAATTGCTCCAGAAATTTCTTACCATAAATGATTGTGAAGCGCTCGAATCTTCACTGTATAGAATGCAACTGAGGACAGCCAAGTCGATTGTGCAAGTTGTACTCTAGCATGCCTCAAATTTTGGCAGTGAACAATCTTTGAACAGGTTCAAGTTGTTCTAGCTTATTTCTCATACTCAGCATTGAAAGTGATGAACAGTACTCAACTCTCTGCAAAGTGAATTGCTTCCAAAGAGTGAGCATCACCTCTACAGCATGATGAGAAATTGCATAAAGCTCATCCACTCCATTTCTTTTCCATAGCAATAATTTCAGCTATGGTATATGGTCATTACAAAAGTGGTTAGTCTTGAATTCTCACAACAAGGTAAGTATGTATAGGTACCGACAGTACATGACCTACCTGAGATTTAGATATAAGGTGACTGCCAGCTACCATATATATGTGTGTGCCAGCAAGTTAAACTGGGTGCCTCTCCTCAAGCTGAGCCAAACCTATTCTCAAGTCTCAACTAACCTAACACCAAACTAATTTTATTGAGGGCATAGCTGTACCATACCTACTACAGATATGGTATGGGACCAATATTTTGCAGCCCACACACAAACCTTTATTTCACTGTATGGCATAGGATCAGATAAAACTGTTAACCCTTTAATGTCAAGAGTAGAAATAAGACTACATTAAATAGCTAGCTATAGCTATAACTACATAGTACTGAGGTCAAATGCTTAATTCAATGTCAAAGGGGAGTCTATTCTAAATGCTTACTATGAAATACGGAAAGAATTGCTGACTTAATGTCGTTCTTCGAGCTTTATACTTGAGGTTTTGACCGTTGTTTTGCAAGCGATCATTGAGGTCTCTTTCAAAGAGTCCCGTTGTAGGTACGTCATTGAAGCCATTCAAATACTGGAATGTTTCTATTAGTTGCCCCCAGGGTTGCGGAGTCGGAGGATTTGAGGTGGAGTCGGAATCTCACTTGCTCTAAGAGTCGGAATTTTTAGCCCGACTCCGACTCCGGAATCCCATTTATAAACAAATATCATTCAATTCTGAATTTTCAGTAACAGGTTTGAAAAAAATAAACTATATAAAAGTGGATTTGTTTTTTTGTACATTTCTCTTTTATAGCTAACTATAGCTACCATGGATTTTCCTATTCCTTATGATGAGGCCATTGACAAAATGTGGGGTAGAACTTTCGCACCTGGCACATTATGTGAGGGGGGGCATGGGGGGGGCAAAATAATCAATTTTGGGTCGATTGTTCTGAAATTTGCATAGTATAAGTATTTTTGAAAAAGAAACACATTTTGCTTTCACAAATTTTTGGATTTAAGCCTTAGTTTTTGAGATAATGAGAAATATCTATAAATATAGCTATGTATATGCATTTTTTTCTAAGTTTCAAAGGAATAGAACTCAATGAGTTTTCATGCTAGGATAAAACCAATGACAGTTTTGGAATCCCTGAAACATTTCTAACAAAACTATTGAGCACGATTTTCCATTTTTGCCCTAATTTATTTATTATTATTTTTTTTTCAACGCAGCTTAAAACCAATTTTTCCCTCTATATTTTAACTAGGTAGTGATCGGACAGAATAGAAAATGGAGAGGCCAGCAGTTATTAAAACAATTCTTACAACGTTCCTAAGGTTTTGACAGTAACAAGAATAACATCGTACTTTAGAGTAACTCAAGATAAGGAAACTTTAAATTTTTTACACATCCATATATAATATATATGTATATATTTCCATTATCTTAAAAACTAAGGCCTAAATCAAAGAAATTGTAGGAGCAAAATGTGTTTCTTTTTCAAAATACTTATACTGTACTATGCAAATTTCAGAACAATCAGTCCAAAATTGATTATTTTGCCCCCTATGCCCCCCTCACATAATGTACCATGTGAGAGAAAGTTTTACCCAAATTAATTTATGTCCTCATGTCCTCAATTTAATCTCCCAAATGATGCAAAATATTGCATAGTTATGTACAATACACCTAGCATCTTTAACTTGATATGTTTATACTAGCTGAAATTATTTGGACATGTTTAATGTTTACATCAAATATCTCCTTGTTGGACCAAGGAGTCGGAGTCGGAAAATCTTGAGGGCCAGGAGTCGGTGTCGGAAATTCTGGAGGACCAGGAGTCGGAGTCGGACCTTGAACCATCCGACTCCGCAACCCTGGTTGCCCCCTGAGTTCCCTTTGCTCCTCGAGAGAGATTAGACCCAGTTCTTTTAGGCGACATACACACGGCTTATTTTGCAACTGAGGTATCTATTTCGTTGCTCTGCATTGGACTTTTTCCATGTTATTGATAGGCATATCTTTACACAAGATGCGTCGACCAGAATTGGATAGCAAATTCTAAGTGTGGCCACACTAATGCCTTGTACAAGGGAATGATGAGGTCCTTGGACTTGTACTTAAAATTTCTGGTGATGAATCCTAGCACTCTACTTGTCATTTTCACACTCTTGTTAACTTGCTGACTGTGTTGTAGTTTGTTTGTAATAGTGATTCCCAAGTCACATTGTTGCGTGACAGTAGCCAATTCCATCCCATTCATCTTCAATGGGATGGAAGGGTTCACAAGCCCTACATGCATTACTGAGCATTTGTCAACAATAAAGTTCATATGCAACATTGCGCTCCATTCCATGAGGCAGTCAGGGTCTTGTTGGAGCTCGGCTCTTTTCGTGGCAGGATGGCATAGTTCAGTATCATCTGCACATTTACTGATTTTACTACAGATGTTAAGATCGAGATCGTTGATGTAAATTGAACACAGAAGAGGGCCAAGCATGCTACCTTGTGGAACCCCTGATGATACCTGAGTCCAGACACTCGCCTCTCCTTCAAGCTTGACTCGCTGTTGCCAACCAGTAAGCCATGCTCGGATCCATCGGAAATAGTCTCCGTGGATGCCATGGGCTTCCAATTTTTTCAATAGCCGTTGATGGGGGACTTTGTTGAAAGCCTTTTGGAAGTCTACATACACAAGGTCTACACCATTTTCTTCATCTTTAATATCTGTAACTTTTGAGAAAAAGTCTTATAGGTTTGTTAAGCAGCTTCTTCCATTTTGGAAGGCAGCTGACAACTTTGCCACATGGCGAAATTACCCCTCGGGGTGATAGGTACCTACTTAGATACTAAGTTGCTTAATGTCTAAAAGAAAGCTATGTAACTGATAAAGGGTCAACAATTGAAATTCAAATCAAAAGTTCAAAGAGCAAAAGATGCTACAGAGGTCTAACTCAGATCAAGGAAGGTACTGTAATCTGTAAAGCCCTCTATGTTATGGGATGCAACTTCCCAGTGGCACATAGGATGATAAAACTGTCTTATCCAATTTAACAGCCAATCCTATTCCTCTCAATAGCAAAAGACACAGAGCAGAAAGTAGGCTACTAATAGGCCTATAACTCATCAAAAAATATGATCATAAATGGTTAATAAATATTTCTTATAATAGGCTTACCTTTTTCATATTCATAATTAATTGTTGATGCAGATGTCAACACTCCACTAGAAGCCCACAAAAAGAACGTGACAAACATCAGCATCAAATTACCCATCATAGGTAATAATCACAAAGTATTATAACAGTGCACACAGGAAGTCTATTTGAAAACCAACAGACCCTCACTTCAACTTCACCTTCACAACTACCACCACCGTTAGGTTTCCATGAAACTTTATGGAAATTAGCTACCGACATTGATTATCGCTAACAAACTGGCATGTACGAGTGCAATTAGCACAACGGAATATTGAATGACTGAAGAGAAAATCACCCAGATTGTGTTGCAAACAATTAGCTACCTCCAGCATAACTGAATCTGAAAGAAAAAAAGCATGTTTAGCAGAAACCTTTACATTAAATTTCAACATGTAACCTCATTGGACAAATGGCAAGATATATGAATGCATTGTGAAGATAGGGTAAATACCCCAGTGGGGATGCAGGGACCATTGGGGACGCACTAGTTAAAAAAAACTAGCTGGGCAAAATCGTGAATGCCAATCTTGCATAAAAATAGTGCAAAGTACAGTTTAATCATTGATACCTATAGCATGGACCTCTTGATATTCGCAGACACCAGCTGTTAGCCTGTTACAGTCCGGGTTCTGTCGGTACCGCAACACCCTGTATGCAAGCTACTACTAGAATACCACCCTTTCGAAATATATAACCAACTACAACTGGCTCCACCTCTCCCAGGTAGAGCATTAGCTGAATTCCAACATCTAAACCTACACCTTTGACATTACTGACATTCCAACTGTATCAATGGTAGGTCAATACTCCCAATCCAATGCACCAGTAAAGCTCTCCCTCCACTGCTCGGCCAAAGCAACGTTGTCACATCAGCAATGGCAGTGCCTCTTCACGGACCTCATGTCCAGGGCTTATCTTGGATACACACCTGTCTTCACAGATGGATCATTTCAGTTCGGAGTTGCAGCTTGTGGAGCCTATTCCGCAGATTTTTGGCTGCAGGCTCGGATCCCTGCAGGAACATCAATTTTTTCAGCAGAGCTATATGCAATAGGCCTATACGCTACCATATCTTTCATTTCCAAAAGATCAGGCTGTTTCGTCATAAGGTAACAAGTCTAGGACCCGTCCACTTGGCACTAAACAGCTTCCTGTGTGAAAACTAGCAGTACTAGAAAGCCGTACATAGGCTTAAACTGTAGGCTAAATAGTGCCACACCATCCCTGAAAATCACAAATCACAAGCTTAAAAAATCAAACAAGAAAAAATGGTGGTGGTTCTCACATTTTTCATGTTTTTAGAGGAAAAAATGTGAAAACCACCTGTTACCACCACCATTTCTTCTTGTTTTATTTTTTAAGCCTGTGATTTTCAGGAATGGTGCGGCACTATTTAGCCTACAGTTTAAGCCTATGTACGGCTTTTTAGTAGAACTGCTAGTTTCCCCAAAGGGAGCTGTTTAGTGCCAAGTGAACGGCTACTAGTACGGTGGACAAGTACTAGACATGTTACCCTAATTTAGCAACTCCCTAAGCTGTCTACAGGCTCTACGCTCTTCATACCCTCCTGTGCACTATCTGAAAGAGTGGATCATGTCGGCTCTTGCTGCTCTCCCAGTTCAAAAGCGCAACACCAGACCACGACTTCATGGCATTTGGTCTGTCTGTGCATGTTGTTTATCGTATATTGTGTTAGTACCTATGCACGGC
Organism: Parhyale hawaiensis; assembly: GCA_001587735.2. NCBI lineage: Eukaryota > Metazoa > Arthropoda > Malacostraca > Amphipoda > Hyalidae > Parhyale > Parhyale hawaiensis. The sequence goes on from LQNS02276620.1 coordinate 4,414,729, forward strand.
ACACCAGCTGTCTTTGCATTTTGTGTATCGTATAGCCTATTGCGTCAGCATGCACGGCGCATAAGGTACCAGCTGCCTGTACAGTATATTGCGTCAGTATGCACGGTGCATAAGGTATCAGCTGCCTGTATGTGTCATGAATCGTAACTCTATAGAAAAAAAACCTGCGAAACGTACGTCCCCATTGGGAATGCTACCGTAAAATTGGGTGACGTCGGACGCGGGGTGACTTCGGACAGTTTCAGGAAAAGATTGGACAATGAATATCCAAGCAAATACTATAAATAGTGTGAAAAAACTATTACTCATGAATGAAAGGTTGATACCTGTGCAATCTTAGATAGATGTCTTGGGGTCCTGCAATAAGGCTTTGTACATGAAAAAAAATCATAAGTAAGGAGTGGTAAACCATCAATTTTTTTCCTATCAAAAAAACTTCNAATATCAATATTTGAACATCTGCACAGGAAGAGAAATTACAATTAATCAGATAAACACGCACAGCGAGAGAATCGGTGAAGCTTGCTCAACAGTCAACACTAAACGAGTGTAAATCATTAAATAAACATTGCCGAAAAAAAATATTCGGCAAAATTTGAGCTTGTATTCGGCCGAAGCCGAATATTCGGCACTGCCGAAGCCGAATAATCGCCACATCCCTACATAACATGTTCTTCAGTGACGTCCTACTTCATGTCAACACAGACTGCAGTTTGTTAAAGCTATGGTATGACAAGTAGGTATCATAGCTAATACCGTATAGTAGCTATAGGTAGATACTTGAGCATATGTGCACTATAATTGGTATACCTACACTTCTGTTTCAAGTGCTAAAAAATACAAATGCAATTAGTTAGCTAGTCACCAACACAGAGAAAGTGAAATTTCAATGAATGATGGGTTTTTATGCTCATGTAATAAATTGTGCAATTTTGATTTGATGCTTAGGATTTTTAATATAAAGGTAGTGGGATTACCACCAGTCATACACTTGAGTTCATTATCGAGATACCTATCATGCTTAAATTATATATACAGTAAGTCCTCCCTATTCGTGGCTTCTGTAGTCGCGGTTTTGGTTAGCTATTTGTGGCCACTTAAAATGCAGCAATTCCTCTATATTCGCGGGTTAGGTTTCAATCAATCTCCGTTTGTATTTAACAGCAGAATTATTTTTTTAACATTTCTATTGTTTTGTACTGTTCTTAGGTTTTCTGTTTTGTTTCAGATAACATTGTCATTTGCGTCGTTCTGAGGTTTTTGGTTTTGTTTCAGATAACATTGTTTGTGATAATAGTTACATTATTTAGTGCATATAATTTTACAATACACACATATTTACTTTTGTAAGGTGTATTCTCTATTCACGAGTTTGTGGTAGAGTAAAACGGAATGATTTCGCCGCAAAAGCAGTTTTCTTTAATGTTGCAAAAATACGGTGAGGATAATGGCCAATGTTAGTGCAGTTTATATACACTCAGGGTTTTGACCATAAGTGTGCATTATTGATTTTTTTCTAAAAATTTTTTTTGACCTGTAATAAGGACTTGTAAAATAGTGGTACGCACGGCGAAAACACCCCCTATCGGGGTGTTTCCGCCACGCCCATTTTTTTGGTATAAAATGACATCTGTTGAGAAGATAAAGGTTAGGAATAACTCCTACTGCTAAAAAACAAGAAAACTACTTGCTCAAAAAAATTATTTATGTGTCTTGTTTTTTGTGGGGTCACTTCGGGCATCTGTCTGTACTCATCAGTTTACACGTAGTCAATACCTAGTCTTCAAACTGTTCGTGCGAGGGCAAAATTTTTTTTTTATGTAAATAATAGGCTAGGCACTGTTCCTTAATCATCAGAATTTGTAGACACATGCGATTGTCTTTAAACTGTTTGCGGGAGGGGGGGGGTAAATCTTTTATCCAAGCGGTGAGTTTGACCCATCTAGATGATGTAGTCAACTACCTCTAGTTTAACAAAAATAATCCTTGAGTTAATAATCTGTGGGAATAATGAGACATTACCTAAACATGAAAAAGTAGATACACCTAAAAAATTAAAAATTGTCACTCTTATTATTTACTGGCACTGCCCCTCTGTATAGCAATGAAATGCATCTTAAATAGTCTAATTTGATCCTTAGTAACTCCTCTACCACTGGACACTTCCAGAATTCCTGTATGTCTGTTTCAGTTTGAGACATAGGCTCTATAATGGAAAAAAAACACCCGCGGCGAAATCACCCCGTTTTACCCTACATAGGTATCCTATTTAATTCCTATGTTGTAAGTATTAGCTATTCACGGTTTCCATACCTTGTGGAACGTAAGCTATTTATTTCCTGTGTTATAATTGTTCGCTATTTGTGGATTCTGTATTCGCGACACTTCCTTGGAACCTAACCCTTGCAAAAAGCGAGGACTGTCTGTATATAATATTAGGTTATTAAAGACTGGTACAGACATCAGATTATATTTGGCCAAGCTTTTGGCACAGGTCAAATTTGTGCCTTCTTCAGGCACAAACTCGACCTGTGCCGAAAGCTTGGCCAAATATAATCTGATGTCTGTACCAGTCCTTCAATAACCTGATATGATGAACCTCAACAGACGTCCAGCTACATTTTCAATATGTCTGTATATGATAAAACAAGCAAATATTTCCTGTATAGCCAGCTCTCAATACTAAGCAAATGTCCTAGGTAGCTACCTACATTTCAAACACAAAATCACAGCATAGTGATATTAACCACCAAGAAATCTTCATTTTTACTCTCCTATAACTAGAGATTTAAACAAAGCTTTACAACATCAACAAAGATGCTATTAGCATTGCATGCATGGATTGATACATGCACTGTATCAGTGGGCCAACAGGTTTCGACCGAGGGTCAGTGGTCCTCTAGGGGAGCCTGAGCTTTTAGGGAAACTATAAATGTGTTACTTATTTCAATCTTTAAAATGCACAGTACGTCACACACATAAATAGAACTATTTATGCATAGCTAAATAAAAAAGATTGTTTACAAAATTTGTCAAGTTTCATCCCATACATCTATTGTCAGTAATTAGGGCTCAAATTAATTGGATCATCAAAGTCAAACCAAGCCCACTTGACACCACTAATCCTAAACTGCAAACAGGAACTTTGAATTGTGCTGATGGTGGAGCGAATTATTTTGAGCAAACTGAGAACTTCATTTTGTGGAGTACCGTAAGGTTGGGCTATTTCGTCACCCTGAGGGGTAATTTCTCTACGTGGCAAAGTTTTCACTTTATTTAGTCATTGCAGCGAAAGTTTCAACAGCAGAAAAATAGTACAAAGTTCATTTCAAAGGTGACAAAATTTTCTTCAATTTGAGACAAAAAACAAGCCCCTAAGACAAATATTAAAGAGTCAGTTGGATGTTGAAGTTGAATAGACTATACAACTTTCACGTCCAACTGACTCTTGAATATTTGTCTGAGGGGCTTGCTTTTTGTCTCAAATTGAGGACAATTCTGTCACCTTTGAAATAGACCTTGTATCATTTTTCTGCTGTTAAAACTTTTGCCGCAATGACTAAAAGATTAGATTAGATAGGCGGCAGTAGATGAACCAATAGGCCCATTCCCAATGAGACACCGGGACCTATGCCCCGGCCCTCTATGAGCTATTGCCATTGTGTTAGTAGGATAGGTATATATGACTGGAAAAAAGAAGAAGAAAAGAGAGAAAAAAAGGGGAAGAATCCCAGCCACAGAGACGATCATGAAACCCCGCAAGCACGATCAAGAGCCGCTGATATGCGGAGCTAAAAGGTGCCAGGCAGAGTAGCTGGAGCAGGAGAGAGAAGAAGATAGATTAAGGTGGCCTAAGAAGCTTTGGTCATTAAGAGCTTGCAACTCCTGGAGGAGGAGTTCTTAGTTGAGGAGGATGTCTCTCCCAATGTATGTCAAGCTGATTTTTAAACGCAATAACTGACTCTGCACTCACAATGTTGGAGGGGAGTCTATTCCAAATGCTGACTATGAAATACGGAAAGAACTGCTGACTCAATGTTGTTCTTTGAGCTTTATGCTTGAGATTTGACCGTTGTTTTGCAAGTGAACATTGAGGTCTCTTTCAAAGAGTCCCGTTGTAGGTACGTTGTTGAAGCCATTCAAATACTTGAATGTTTCTATTAGATTAGATAGGAGGCAGTAGACGAACCAAAAGGCCCATTCCCAAAAAGACACCGGGACTTACACCCCGGTTCTCTAAGAGCTATTGCCATTATGTTAGTAGAATGTAGAGGAATGGAGAAACGAGAAGAGAAAAATGGAAGACGAAAGAGAAAAAAGAAATGAGAAAAATAGAAAAAAAGGGAGAAGAGTCGACGCCAAAGCGATGGTCATTAATGCCCGCAAGCATGATCGATGGCCGCTGATATGCGGAGCTT
>LQNS02276620.1:4474516-4493486 GCA_001587735.2 Parhyale hawaiensis
ACTACACTGCCATCGCCGGGTATTTTTCCCCATAGGAAAACAATGGGAACTTCAAAGTCAAATATCTCAAAAACTAGGTCCGACCGCCACAAACGGACTTCAGATTCGTGTTCTACATAAAAAAATACATCAATTAAAAAAAGTTCTTTTTTTGGATGCCCTTAAAATGCACTATTACCGTTATCTAGAGACGGTCCCGTAAAGCTAACTGTGAACAAGAGAACATAGCTCGCAGTGCAACACTCGTGCACGGTATACAGACGTCGCTCGCCCGCTCGCTGGTTGTGAAGCCATGAAGCCAAAGGGCAGACAATAGCATCTTAGAGCCAGATAAGGCGCTCCATAATCTATCGGGTATAGGACGGAGGATCGAAAAACAGGCTCTGTCGCATCGGCTTATTGGAAAATTGCGAGCTAGCGACGGACTGGACATTGGTATGAGGCGACCTAGGCTCGGACTCGAGCTCTTTGTGATGGTACACGAGCCGCATGCTCGCCATTATTTCAAGGTAACGTCGGTGCATAGCAACATCTTGAACACCCAAACGTTCTTTAGGCGATAGACGTTTCTGTTCGACCACTGACGTAATCTCTTGTCCTGCCTTCTTTAGACCACAGTGCGTAATATTTAAGAGAAACAACCTACGAAAACAATGCATAGTACTGAAAATGATACGCAACCACAAAACTGTTATCTCCAATAAATATGCAGTAGCTACATTCTTACGCAAGCTTGCCGAATCAAGAGAGGTTGGAATAAACGCATAAGGAAATGCCTGCACCCGAGACAACAAGGCGAGCATGATCCTTCCATTTTGAAGACTTGAACAAATGTCCTCAGAAATGTATGCATGAGAGACTCGAAAGCAAGCACAGTCTTTTTAAAGGAAAAAATGACTCCAATTAATGCGTAGAAAATTGCGCGTATCACAGACACCGCAACAAGCGCAGTGACGCTTAGAAAGTTCTCGGAGAGTACCATAGCAGAGGCTTCTCATTATAACTTGGACCATTCCTTGAGGCTATCACAANAAATGACTCCAATTAATGCGTAGAAAATTGCGCGTATCACAGACACCGCAACAAGCGCAGTGACGCTTAGAAAGTTCTCGGAGAGTACCATAGCAGAGGCTTCTCATTATAACTTGGACCATTCCTTGAGGCTATCACAAAATCTGGGGCCGAGGGACAAGCGTCAGACCTGTTGTATGATTCACAAAAAGTCAAGCAAACAAGTCGCGAACAGCTCCTAACTTAATGAATTTCGTAGGAGGCTTCCAAGCCGCGGAATCACGCTTCAACGAATGCCATTTTTCGGCCCCAACAAGAAAATGAACAATGCAGTCACTCAAAGTTATAACTAGATGAGCTTCCTCTTGATTAATTAAATGGAGTTTCGCATGAAGATCGCCGGAGTCATGCAAGGAAAGTTACTCAGGAGGCAGAGGAAGGTCGGAGATGGAGTCTAGGCCGAACTGTAGACTCTGGGTCTTATGTATTGGGGTCTATGCACCTGGGCTTGGCTCTCTGCATTATGCAGGAACAAACTCTTGGATCTTTGGACAGGGGTTAGACTCTCATCATTATGTAGAGCCAGGCCTTTGGAACCTGTGTCCTGGGCTTTCATGTCATTTTGAAGAGACGGACATTTGGATCTGCACACCGGTGAGTGGTGAGCTTCTTTGTATTGTGCAGACTCAGGCTCTGGGGTCCATGTGCTGGGGGTTTGCTCCTTGGCGTTATGCAGACTCGGACTCTTGGAGTTCGCTGTTCGGTATTATAGAATCAAAATCTCTTAAACCTACTCTTTCGGATTTGACCTAGTCACTATGTAGACTCAGATACTAAGAATATGCATGTGTAATTGTGCTTATTTCTGGATATTCTGTAGATTTGGGTTATGGGGTACGCAGGCTAAAATTCATGAATATCTTGTTGCGGTAAAATTCAAAGCATAGTTTACTGATTTAGAATTTCAAAATGAATCACAAAAAAGTCCTTAAAAGTTTCACTAACAATTGTAGGACAGTTACAACTACGGATTTATCATCTCCGGAATATCAGGCTATCATCTGATACATACAATCACCAGAAAGATTACATGTGTCCAACTATAATACGAAGCATAAAATAAATAAAATAGAATAAAATGTAGTATGTCAAATCCGTCTAGCCGCCACAATCATGAAGTTGATAATTTTGTGTCTCAAAAAATATAATTGTTTTTGGGAATAGCGGTCTTTGAGATGCCCACAAAGAGCTTTTGAGTTAATGTTATATCGGTCGGTTACTGTATCAATTTGAGATTGAGACGAATTATAAAAAACGCAGTTCCTATGAAAATTGGTGTTCGACTGAGGCATGAAAATCTACTGTCAAAGCAACGGTAAAAACATTAAATCGTTCAGTACTGGCAACAAACATCGTACAAATATTTTTTAGGAAACCTTTAGTCTCCCTCTGTTTTTCCGCGCACTGAGGCACAGCTTGTCACGATGAAAAGGTGGGTAGCACTAAATAGAAGATCATGACACGGCTTTCAATTTTGTTTTCAGCAGCATTTTGTCCAGCATGCCGCAGTCTCCCTGAAAATGTGCCATAGCCATGAACGGGTTAACACAAGCTGAAACGAAGCGTATTTTGACTCGAGTGCTGTATGGAGTTCTAGCAAAAGTGTCATAGAAGCTAATGGATTAAAGCAAAAATGTAACGAAGTGAATCTCTGTTTTATGCGCTGAACGCAAACACATATCACTCGCCAGCAAAACTCTTCAGTGCTCCAGAATCTGTCGGGAGTCGCGTATACAAATTGAATGCCGAGCTTTTATCCAGTCGCTGCCACGGTCGCCATTCTGGCTGGACGACGAGTAATTTTTCTCTTGTCCAGGGGTCACTTCACTGCACCGCCCTGGAAACCTTAAAGTTCTGGTAAACACAGCACTCGAGGTCGAGGAAAGACCGAGCGGCATGCAGGGTAAACTAGAGAGCATGGAAAACTGTGGAGATCTTGTGAAGGCTGAACTCGAGATTGTGGAAAGACCGAGAGGCGTGCAGGGTAAACTAGAGAGCATGGAAAACTGTGGAGATCTTGTGAAGGCTGAACTCGAGATTGTGGAAAGACCGAGAGGCGTGCAGGGTAATACCGAAAGCAACGAAATCCTGATAGTTCCCGTTAGTAGAGTAGACGGGGTTGAGCAAAACCGAGAGACATGCAAGGTCAGCTAAATAGAAGACAGGAATTACAATGAAGTTCATATAAATACGCAGCTCGAAGTACTGTGGGTGGGTGTATACAGAGGAATGCAGGCAAAAACAAAAGGCAGAAAAAATGTTGAAAGTTCGTGTCGATGCTGCGCTCAAGTTTGGGGAACAACAGAAAGGCTGGGCAAAATTTCGAAGTGGCAGTTCATCTGACTGAATCAGTTGCCGTGCAGTTGTTCAGCGCGAGTGTCCTATCATCCGTCGCAGGGTGAGTCCATTCGAGTCTACGCTGCCCCATACGTGATCACGACGCTGATCGTCTGACTGTCTTGTTGCGTCTTCATTGAAATTTATATCTACGAACTAATAGAGTTTTGGATGTCTCTTCCAATGTGGCATATATTAGAATGGACCCAGCAGCGTATCCTGACGCTGAGTTCTACATACAAACGGGAAATAAAAGACCGTTCAGTGAATCCACCCTCATAGTTTCGACAAGGTTGTCCCACTCGAGAAGGAAGGAAAGGCTTCACAGGAGTACTAAAATATGGTTCAGTCCCGTTCTTATCTCAGAAGAACAGCATTTAAATATTGACCTGCATTCAATGCCGCACTGTTGAAGCAGTTGTGTACGGAAATAACTGATTCATTTACTGCCATAGAAGCGGAAATTAACGAAGCAAATGTAGTGCTATTCTAATTATTTGGCTAAATAGGAAGCAGTGAAAGTGCTCAACCAAGTGAGATCGCACTGGGCGCTTAGTGCTAGTTTAATTATAATTATATATCAATACTAAGCTGATATAAAACTATTTGTCTTCCAGCAGCCCCAATTGTTGAGTATGGTGAGAGAACATATGTTTTCTCATGCTATTGGACTGAAATGAGTGAAAGGAAATTATAAGAAGTCAAATAAATTACGGTTTTGCTTTACAATGAAATGCAACCGAAAGAAGGTAAAAAAATAAGAGAAAAGAGCAAAACTGAAAGACAAAATATTATTTTGTTCTGGCGACAAGATACTAAAATAAGTGACCATCAATAAATCTACTGAGGTTTGAAGTAAATGCTAACTTATCACTTTAATAAAATGAAGTCGGGTACAACCAAATCAACTGTACTTGATTAGGGAGAAGTCTGGGCCACAGAAAACGCCTCTTTCAAGTCCGGAAGCTCCCAAAAATAACATCAACCAACGGATGTTGTACCGTTTTCATCAAACATCAATTTAAATAAAAAACAAAATTTAAAACACCACTGAACATTACTTGGGATGGCCAGGGTTCAATGCCCACTATCTCAGTTTCGAGATATTAGTTCTAGCGCTATTTTTGCGAAAAATAAAATTAAGCATAACATGGATTATACCCGTCAGCGCCCACATGGCAACAGTAACAGCGGAAGATAGAATTGGCAACGTTCCTTGTACGAAAAAGTGCAATATAAAAAGGAGAACCAAGTTACACGTGTAAAATATAGCTATATGCTGAGTAAAAGCGAATATTTTGGAGTAAAACTAATTCATCTTCAGTGCTGTAAAAGTCGGAAGAGGGAAAGTTAATTATTAAGTTACAAGTTTCCTTTAATCAAGTTTTACTGCACTGAAGACGGATTTATTTTAATCCGAAACATTCACTTCTTTTCAGTATATACATTGATATATATATATACATATATATTTCCATATATGTATAGCTTGGTTCTTCTTTTTACATTACGATTACAATCCCCGTATATCTGTTTCTAGTTGCTAAATTACGAGAAACTGCAGTCGGTAAATGAGCTAACAAATAATACGGCTAAATTGTAAAAAGCTGTTCAATTTCCGGGGAAAACCCAACCTCCGCCTGTGGCCGCCAGTGGCATCGGGTCGACTTCTCAGAACCATTAGCATTTGATCTTCGTTAAGTCAGGGGTAATATTGATGGAACTGCTGGAAAGGCATGCCAGCTTGTGTAGAAATTACCAACACTTATCGAGGGCAGCTATGTATTCAGTAGCAGACATTCATTGCGCACACTGGCATAATATCTACACTCCTATGGCATCTTTAGCCATAGCTTTGGCACTAGTGCATACTAATTTATTATTGCTATTGTTCTTACTATCATTACCAAATACATTGAAAATATAATTTTTCCTCTTTCACAACTATGGCGTTCATAGAAAGACAGAAACACGGGACATATAACACGTTGAGAAAGTAGAATAGTAGTTTTCTACCAGTTTAAGCTTCCCACTCACAGAGTACACTGTGATTCAAAGAGAGGAACAAATAAGGGACATAAAGGATGTCAAGAGAAACGTGGAACCCATGCACGAGTCAACGCGCATGGGAACTGCAAGTCGGGAAAGAAGAGGAAGAACAGAACAAAGGTTATTCAGTAGGAATATGCAGATGGAAAAAACCAAAGTGGACACGAAAGACAGACGTCCCGAAGGCCTAGCTAATAGCTAAGGTAACCTATACAATCCCACAGGGGGTGCTGCTCTCATACCATACCTGGCGAGAAAATCGTGGAGCCCTTGCAAGGAGTGTTCCTACTAGGTTTTTCAATAGCGTTATTATTATTAAAATTTTACACCCGGGCCGCCACGGACAGGTAGTACAACTCAAATGAAGCATTTTGTAACACCGGGACGCTCGAAATGTTGCTAAAGAAAATCCAACAAAAAGCCATTAACCGCTGACTTAACGCCTACAGGCCACACTACCGAAAACCGATATCGGCAATGGATTCCAAACCTGAACAGACTAGATCACGAAGCACAGAACGAACTGACGAGTTCGGCATCTCCATTCTCCAAAGTGAAAGAGTGCGCGTCGACTGCAGCACGTGTAATCCTCCTAAAGACCTTGAAGGCAGGGACCGGAGAATACAACCAATGTCTCTCATTGTTGTACATCTTATAAAACATACAGAGTCCGGCCACTCCTACCCAATGGAACATTCTCCCCAGATTATTATTATCGCACAACCTGCTGGCTGAATTAACAAGTCGGTCCAGCAGACACAAGTGACTGTCAGCAGCTGAAACCCAGACCGGTGAGCAATACGCCAACACAAGCAACAAAAAACCCATAAAAGCATCTGCGGATAACCTTGCTGTCACTAAACACAGAATTTACCTAACGCAGAAGCCCAATATTATTGGAAGTACGTGACACCAGTCGCCTAAGTATGTGGTTCAAGAAAGTAAGCCTCTCATCAAAGACAACACTCAGAATCCCCAAGGAGCTAGATTTCTGCAACAAAGTGTCATCTATCTCCAGATATGGATACTGCGGTAAAAGTGTCCGAAACCGATTTACAATCATAGACTTGGTCTTACTGGCATTCAGTTTCATACTCCAAGCCGAGCACCATGCACTAATGAACGACACGTCCCTATTCAAAGACTGGGTCACGGCATTGCGCATGCTGGGGCAGGTATCACTGCTATCAAAGGGGAATCGTGGGCATAGCTGATCATCGTGCTTTCTAGCGTAGAGAGCATGTCACTAGTATACAGAACGAACAGCAGCGAGCCAAGCACGCTACCTTGAGGGACACCAGACTCTACCGCGACTGAGGCACTCAAAAACCGTCAACAGAGACATTCTACGTTCGATAAGAAACAAAATCATGAATGATTGACAGAACCGTACCACCCACGCCAAACGACTCTAACTAGTATAATAGACCCCTGGGGTTGACCCTGTCAAACGCCGCGCTAAAGTCCAACAGTAGAAGACCCACAATCCAGCGCAGACTGTAAATTGTGTGACACGGACAACTGTGCGTCAAAACAACCCAGACCAGTTCTGTACGCAAACTGACCACGACCAACTTCTCGAACACCTTCGACAAAATGGGCTTCAGCATAATAGTTCAGCTTTCGAGATCTACTTATCGTCTGAAAAAAAACCTGTTACTTAGAAACAAAACCGTTAGTAGGAGAGGGAAAATGGAAGAGAGCAAAGTGGCCATAGAAAGACCGTCGATTCAAAAGCCAAGCTAACAAGTTTTTTTGCAGCGCAACTGCAGTTGCGAGCTAATCAACCTACCCTAAAGCCGGGTTCACTCTAGTCTTTCGTGCTCCTCACGCTGTAATAAAGCACCCGAATGTTTTGATGCTTCCTTGTAGACAACGGAAGACAATCACGATTTTAAAGTCCAAATTCACTGAAATGTTAAGAAGTAACCGAAACTTTCCTAGTGACATTCACTAAGCCAGCTGACATGACTTCTAACGTTTCACTATATCTTTTAGTCAAAAAACAGTTGTGTTCATTTTCATTTACATAACAAAAAGTTCAAACACTTTGGTGTGCGTACAGGGAACAAAAAACGATAGCGCAAACCCGGCCTAACACTGTGGCCTATGACCTCCTAAGAAGTGGAGCATATCTATCATAGCATCAGAGAAAGTTATATTATGCTACTGCTTCCTGCATTTGTTTTTCCAAGACACATTTGCAGTCGCAAATATTGAGGAGCAGCACGACACCTGCTCCAAAAGAACTGGCATGCAACGGGAAAAGTTTTGAATGCTCAATTCTTTGGCTGGTGATAAAGAGCATAGTTTTGCGTGGAACAAAGTTAAGACAACCAATTTTCCGGGACGAGATATTGCGGCGTCACGTTGACAAAGCGACAATAACATTTGCAATGATCGCACTGCGAAACAAAAATCCCGGCACATATCTCAGTGGAATATATTCCACTTTGTAAATTGTGAGGCGTTCGCGACAGACGTGCAGGCAGAGCAAGCTGAACAGGATAGCATCTCGTAAATATTCGTTAAGTTTGCCATGCTGGCGGCAGAAGGTGCAGCCGTGTTGTCTTTTTTCTCTTAAAGCTTTGATCTGAAGAGGGTAGGTTTGTGTGAAACTGGGAGGGAACAGGTATGGTCTGTGCAGTAGGGTCCTGAGCTTATCGTAAGGAATGGCAGCTCTACATAATGGTAACGCTGAAAACCCGGTATAGAACTACAGGCACGAGCAGGAAAGAAGCGAGAACCGCGATTTCACGAAAGCGTTAGCATTGCAAGCACAGCGAGGGGGATTTAAAGTTTTAGTTTCAGTTGGACGACAGTAAGCGCGGACGAGCGGAAAAAAGAGATAAAACCTGAGCTTTAAAACAAAAAGAAAGGGAGAAAAAAAAACAGAATTCAAGTTTTGGTCTCCTGAGAGTGACAACAAGCCAATCGGAAAGAAAACTAAAGCTTAGCTTTCAGCTAAGGTACGTTTGATCGACCTGTGGTAGTACGACTTCCTGCGAGGCTAGGCTTGTCTATAGTATTAGACAGATGCGATCGCTTGTACTCGTTGAATCGAGTTTCAGGGGCTTACCCATAATCATTTAGATTTGATTAGGAAGCTGGCAATACACGGCCCAACAGGCACATTCCCAGAGAGAAGCCGAGACTCACGCTTCAGCCCTGTATAAGCTACTGCCGTTATATCAAACTAAAATGGTTCAGATATCAGAGAAAAAAAACGAATTCGGTTAAAGGAGTGACCGTGCACGCACGAGTGGTGTAGCAGACCCGGGGCAGTCGGTGTTTTTAAATTAAATGTATTTTGAAATATAATCGTTTAGAGCGGCCTCTAAAGAGGTAGCCGTTAAGAGCTAGTGAGTCCTGGAGGAGGAGTTCGTAGTTGTGGAGGGTGCAGTTATACCCATGATATTTCCAAAAACTCGTACTGGCTCCGTAAAGTAGAGTTTTTTAATTGGCAAAACGTAATCGGGTTGCTGCCAACATCTTAACAGGATCCAAAGGGGCAGAGCCAACGCTTCTGTTTGAAATTCCGTACAGGTCAAGTCTCAAAGTCTTAACTTCGCCTCCAAGTTGAATGCGCTCTTAATAGAATGACTATAAAGGCGTCATCGATTAGCCAACGAAATGAATCCCNGCCAACATCTTAACAGGATCCAAGGGGGCAGAGCCAACGCTTCTGTTTGAAATTCCGTACAGGTCAAGTCTCAAAGTCTTAACTTCGCCTCCAAGTTGAATGCGCTCTTAATAGAATGACTATAAAGGCGTCATCGATTAGCCAACCAAATGAATCCCAACAGGCTTGACTTTTCCGGAACTTCACACAGGTGCGCTGGCTTCGGCCCACTATACCGAGGGTTAGGTGTTCACCCAAAATCGGTTATTCTTGAGGCAACCAAAAACTTATTACCTATCACTCTATATCTCACACGTAACTGGACAGTTGCTAACACCTGCAATACGATTCAAAGTTGCAAAGCCAACGCGCCTGGCTGAGGTTCTAGGCAATCCAAGCCTTGTGGGTTTAGCTTAACTCGACTTTGATGACTCAATTGATGAGATCTTAAGTGCAGGCGATTGAGAAACTTAGGCCTTAGTTTCAATCAACAAAATGACAGCAGCAGCGTGGAAAAAAATTAACTATAGCATGGGCTTCAATTAATAGGACTGTAATTACGCACAAAAAATTTACTACAGCCTATGTTTCAAGCGCAAACAAGAGCGAAATTAAGCAAGAATAAACGACTTGGCTTCAACAACGCTATAACCAGCACAAAAGAGAACAATCCATAAGAACTCGAAAGGGCCATTTGGACAGATAGAACCAAACGAAACTCGTCCCAAGAAGTACGAAGCAAATGAATTGTTTTTGCCCTCAAGGGACAAATTGAGCTAATGTCGGAGGCGACGCTCGTTCTGTCACAGTTGGCTTGTCTTTTGGCTGGTCCAAGTTTTTCTGTACAGTCGCCTAAAAAACTGCAGTTTAATTTCTTTCCTGGAATAAGAAAGATTCGGCACTTTGTTGATGCAAATATACGAAAAAATAATCTGAACGTCAAAAGAAAGTTATCGAAACTTTTGAGGCTTGAAGTGTCATGACATTTGGGACACTGAAAAATAAAACATACAATGATTCCAGAAATTGTTCTATACAATCAAAACAAAAAATGTGTGAGCTCAAGCAAAAGAAAACGAGAATAATAAAAGGAAGAGGAGGTTTATAAAGTTCAGAAAAGTGAATGGGTCAACACCAACAAAACATAAGCAACAAAAACAGCAGACAGTGTGCCTGCAGGAAGAGTGTCCCAGAACCCGTCAGCGACGTGTGTGCCCCCNCCCCCCCCCCCGGTGTGGCAATGCATGGTGTACATCGTCTGTGCATGCTCAGGAAAAGCCAATGGTTTGCAGCGGGATGTCTTCCAACTCCTCCTGGAGGGCTCTGATCAGCATCTGGCGGTTCACAGGTACCGGTGTTCTGGCAGAGACTCTTCGCTGAAGGTCATCCCTTTGGTGTTCGATAGGGTTCAGGTCTGGTGAGTATGCAGGCCATGCCGTGACATCGATCTGTTCTGCAGCCGGGAAGTTCCGGGTCAGCCTCGCAACATAGGGGCGAGCGTTGTCCTGCTGGAACACTGTTATCCTGGGATGAGCATGCAGGAAGGGTAATATGTGGAATCTCAGACCTCCTTGACTTAACGTGCTGCCGTCAGATTGCCCTGGATGACTATGACGATTGCAAACCATTTGTTGACAGTTTTTGTCGCTTTTGTTTTGTTGCTGTTGACCCATTCACATCTGTGAACACTATTTGATGATCTCACGCGTTTACTGTTCTCATTTTCTTTTGTTAAACTTAGACATTTTTGTTTTGCTTGGATAAATCAATTTTTGGATTAATTTTCATGATTAATTATTTTCATTGCTTAAATATCGAGGAACCTCAAGCCCCAAAATTTTTGATAACTTACTTTT
The DNA here is from genome assembly GCA_001587735.2 of Parhyale hawaiensis. NCBI lineage: Eukaryota > Metazoa > Arthropoda > Malacostraca > Amphipoda > Hyalidae > Parhyale > Parhyale hawaiensis. The sequence continues at coordinate 4,485,452 of LQNS02276620.1, forward strand.
GACGTTCAGTTCAAATTTCTTCACAATCTTTAATTGAAGTGGCTTTTTAAAAGAATTTATTTGAAGTTTATTCTAGCAAACTTGCATGCTGCCAGAAAACATTTTAAATATATTTTAAAAAACTAAATATGTATAGAATTCCCTTGAGTAAACCTCAAGTAATACATTCAAACTACAGTTAAACCAATATTTATACTCCCTCAGTAGAGGATTTATAAACAAATAACCTCGTTTTCTTTATTTAACAAACGCCTTTGAATTTACAGTTCCTTCGTCAAGACACAAAGAGTGGTGTCTAAAAGTCCCTGTACAATTCATTAAAGAATCTTTGACACATAGTTTACGGACTTTGTCTACACCAAGTATAGTTTTCCTGCTGTTCCTCCTATGGGTTATGCATAAACCTGTTAACGGGCAGTTACGAGTAAGCATGACTTTACCAGGCGGACAGGCTCAGTCTAAAATTCAGTTTTGAATTCGTTTAGGTTTTTTTCATTTTATAATTTGAATACTAGTTAGTTATTTGGGGTTGAATAGATTTCTCTACCCACAACTAGGGCGATCCAAAGCCATTAAGGAAAAAAAACGGAAAAACGACATAAGTTGACTCTAGCAATTAACCGGTTAAACGGGTAGTAACGGAGTAAGCAAGCAGATATTCCTACTTACTACTATTTTTGATGCCTAAGAATTCCTCATCTTCTCTGATGCCCACATACGAAAAGTAAACCATGTATGTGTATGACTCCCTATGCAATCGTATGCAATACAACTTTCTAGTGAAATGCGGCTGTTCTTCTACGTAATTTCCCACGTTCATGCATGGACTTCAATCTCAACAATAAAATATTGATGTTTGCTGTTTGATTTCTCTGTTGGTTATGGGCGTTAGCTACTGATATTTGAACTTAGTTTTTTCTTGCTATCTGGGCATCATGAGTATATTGATTGATGGACTGTTGCATAGCTTGGCATCCCAAGCCAAGCAACTAGGAAATCATCGAGTGGAAAATTTTCGCCCTGGGCGTGGCTAAAAACTTGCAATAAGGCAATAGAAGTTGCACCGTGCATACGGGCTCAAGTTTCAGCCGCAACTTTGAATAATTTGCGTCTAATTACTAATTGCATCGCTGCAGTTGTTAAATAAAATCAACGTCAATCACATTACGCGTCTGACTTTATGTAATTTTTCTACGTGATTAGTTCAAAATTCATTATATTTGGTTGCATTGTATCTCAATACATATTAACAAGTTACAATCAAAATGGAGACAAAAATTGTCCGTGGTAGCCTTATAATAACATAGCTGGAAGTTTTCTCAACTTTATCTTGGATGTCTCCGGTTAATTGAGACGTTAACCCCTTTCAGAACCAAATGCAACGTCTGTTGTCCGTACGAATAGCATTGTCCGAAATGTTTATGAGGCGCGCTGGCCTCATAAGGTTACAAGGGGTTAGACTGAGCATGAAGTATGACCGTAGTAAGTAACTGACTAATATTATTGTTTCCTTATGGAAAAATAATAGTTTTGCCGTGGAGCGAAGTAGCAGCTATTTTTGTGGCTCTTTCGGTTGCAGCTACAAGCAAGCGGGGAAACAACCGAGCCCTAGCAGCGTCCTGCTCTCTTCCGCTGTCGCCCCACACGACGAATTGGGCAACTCCCGAGAGGGCCTTTTAATCGATGTTGGTTTTCCCCAAGACAAAAAGAAGAAGTCTGGGATGTTTCTTCATTTGCTGCTCTCGGAAGAGTGGCAGCAGTTACTTTTCGTACACTGTACTCAGCGGGAAATCTCTCTGGTATGCTGTAATTTTTGACAAACTATCCGAGGTAAAAAATTTATTTATTTTTGTGACGTCAAATTGCCCGTTTTGAGTTGTCCAGAAAGTTTGTGCCAATTTTTAGTAGTTCATCTTATGACCTATTTCATGATGGAGTCTGGAAAGTAGAATTTGACCATAACTCCACTTAGAGCACAGCTCAAGCTATCTTTTTGTGGAAGAAGGTTTTACATCCCATAACCTGTGTTAATCTTGTAACCCTTTTATACGAGAGATGAAAAATTCATTTTTGGCACTTGATATTATTGTATTTCCATAAAGGAAAAATGTCTCACAATTGACCAAAGAAGTATGCGCAATTTACGGTGATAATTTTTTAACCAAAAAACTGCACGGAATTTGTTTGCGAGGTTTCGAGCTGAAAATTGTAGCCTAACTGATAAACAGCGATCATATAGACCATCCGGATGACTAAATGAAGTCATTATTTGAGTTTAACTCACATTACCCAACCCGAGAACTGGCAGAAAGCCTCAACCTATCAAAACTCTTCGTTCACGAGTACCTGGTATAAAACTCGGGTCGAAAACCGCTCCCATGTTTGAGTACCACATTACTTGAGTAAAGCGAACCTTTTGGATTACATTTCCATCTACAATTTGCTCTATAAATGGAATGAAAACACGTCTTTTTAAAAACAAAGTATGGCAAGAGATGAGAAATGGATTGTGTACCAAATGGTTCCGAGAAAGCGATTCTGGAGCAAACGACATTAGTCTCTATTAGCGACCTCAAAAGCGGGTTTTCACCTCAAGAAAGTTTTGCTTGCGTGTGGTGGGATTGAAAAGGAATTCTGTACTATGAGCGTCTCCCAAGTTACCAGACAATTAATTCTGAGAAATATTACTCATAACTGGACGAGTTAAAAGCAACAATTCAAGTAAAACGTCCAAATTAGTCAACAGGAAAGGTGTTGTGTTATAGTAGAATACTGCGAACCACACAATTCTTTGGAAAAGAGACATGAATTGCTTCAGTCTGGTTGGAATGTGTTACCTCACCCCCCATATTCATCAGAAATTACTATTTCGGATTTCCTCTTTTTCAGCTCTTTGCAGAATAGTCTTAATGGTAAAAATTTGAATTCCTTGGATGATTTAAAAAGACACCTTAGTGAAGTCTTTTCCATGAAACAGTTGCAATTCTAGGAAGAAAGTATTTTCCAGGTAAAGAAATGAGTGAGACGACTTTTTTCCTTCATTTAAAAATTCGACACGAACTATTCGGGCAAGCCAATATGACTAATAAAGAAGTGGGTTACTTCGATCATTCCGTTTTTCACGCGCAGTCACAGGCACCTAACACGTTAAGGCAAGATTGCCGTGAGATCGATTTAGTTTGTTTAATTTTTTATATAACAAGAACGAGCTCTCTGGCTACCCCTATATTTGATTTCAGTAAAGAGGCCTATTAACTATCAATATTTTTTATTAGACTCATTTCCATTAATCTTCGTAATAACTAACACGAACTTGCATACAAGAAACAACTTAGGTATTTTGACAGAACTTCATTTAATCATTCAACTATCATTAATTTCCATAACAGTCTAAACATCATTCTATGTTTTATTTTCCAGTCCTTAAACTGACTGATTTAAATTAGGTAATTCGCTTCGGGCCGGGGCTCCACAGAGTGCAATAAACAACGCAATGCGATTTTTCCGAGAGTCGTGTTGCAGCAATGCACGGGTGTCGCGAGGCATCGCAGTTGCGGCGGTGGGGACAGCAGACTGCTGTACCCGAAGTTACATTTTGTCGTGCAACAAATTTGTCGCGTTGCACGTCGCTTGTATCGTCGGTGTGGCAGCGGCCTTTGGCTGCAGCACTAGTTTAAACCTAGCATAAGTGCATCCTAGGTACTTCAAAGGATTTGCGCAGCATTGGTTAAGCTGTAGTACAGGAACGAGCTGCACGTAAATTGCTTTTGAGCAATTTGGTCCTTCAAATCCTATCTAGATAAAATTATATATATACAGTTGCATCATCATAGGTTACGAAAAACACTCTCGGCAAGATAGGAGAGTATATGTAGGTGGGGGATTATACTTCATCCACCGAAATAACCTGACCTCATACAACGTCTTTTCACTTGTTTCTCAGTTTGGATAATCATATAAAGACATAGCATTTAATAATGAAAATTAATTAAAATGGAAGTGCATGGCTTGTTCCTAAGTAAACCTACAGACATCTACAAAACTAGGATTACTCAGTTGCCGAACCGTTGGGAGAGGGTTATACTCTACAAAATAATAAAGACCGATGTATATTTACCTGTTTGTTTATTGATTTATTTGTTCACATGTCCATTTTCTGTCACGCTTTATGGAAACATATAGGCGGAAATTAGCCCAGAATAGAGGCTGTGTTCACCATGTCAAGCTTGCATTGAAAACTGAAAGGTAGAAAATAGGCCAGGTTGCCGATGATGGCAAATGTTTATCTGAATGCAGTTTTTCTTTGCCAACGTTGTAGTCCACCAATGCAGATACCTACAGCTTCACTAAGCACTCTCTTATATCGTGATTTGTACTCTCTTCTGAGGTTTGCTTCATCCAAACTTCAGCTGCCTCGAGTTTACCTTGATGCTCTTATTGACTGCATAATCATCGAAGCAAATGGTAAGATATTCTGCTACGGTCAGCAGACGGGTAAAGAACACGAGGATTTTTTGGCAGCAAATAATTTTCTCCAAATTAGGCTCTTCCTTCAACAGATCAATTTTTCACTTGAGGAAAAAACATACGAGTTATATGACACCATCGAGTATCTGGGATACAGAGCTCAGCATTTATTAGGAGCAATATTGACTGCGCACAAAAAAGTTTTTCAGCGCATCACCGAAGGAAAGCCTGGCGTTGTTCAGCCCTAGCATGCTTATCTGATATGTTCCATTATTCCAGTTGACCGTTGCAGTGCATCCTATACAGGGAAGTTAATAAGAAATTATGATCAATGAAGACGGGCTATCACAAATTCTTCGCAGTCATTTTTAACAACGCGGTCACTCTAATTTATGAATAAACAGCTTTCAAAATTAAATATGAAATCAATATTTTCTAATAAAAACTGGCGAAAACTTTATTGCGCGTCTGGCATAAGCTGATTCTAACCGTCTTACGGTACAAAACATGACAAAATTTTTAAAAATACATTAGGACACACCAAACGTTAGATATGGAACATTATCAATGCATACATACTTTGTTGATAGAAACCTAACGGTATGCGAGAGATTCCCTACCTGGAGTGCATGAATCTCCAGGGATGCACGAGTCCATCCTATAGAGAGTTCGATCGTGATATTTTTCTCAAAGCCAAAACAGTAGAGTATTTTGTATTAAAGAAAAATCAGATGTGTTTTTGTCATTAGTAAATAATATTTCGTCACAACATACGAGGCTCGGATTATGTCTTCAAACACTGGCTTTTGTGAAGATCTTTCGCATCAGAAGGACGTTCACGAGGGAAAAAAGTTGAAAAAAAAAACACCCTTGCGTCCACAATACTTCCACATCACAGATGCTGAAAACCTGGGTACATCCGTACCATGCTTATTTAGGTATATATACAGCGGGCAAGGCATGTATATAGGTCGTATCATTTACTATAAATAAAATACACCCAGTACTAATAGGAAAGATAATAAACCGAGTTGGTACTACAGTAAAGGAAGAAATTCTTCAGTGTACAGGCATACAAAAAATATGGCACAATCCCAGCTGTTTTTGATTGCTATCCTCCTAAAGGAACGCACGCTGAACGACATTTCCATTTCTAGCACGACTAGGCCAGTGCCAGGGTCCTCTTGACATTTCAGGCAATGCTATTCCTACGGGAAACTCAATTTTTGTAGAGGCTAATCAGTTCTTTAGTTTAAGGAGGCCTCCGTGCAGAAGCCCTGGCCGTTCATCATCGTTTTCATTAGCAACTACTAGAGGTCCGAGGGAGCCATGGAAGCACAGAAGCTCTCATGGAAGGGGGCCCATGTGCACGATTCCTTGAGACATTACCCCTCTTCTCTTCCACTCGAAGCCATCACGCTTGAGCCAAACAACTGAACTTGGCACATTTTGCATAGCAAAGTTCGCCAAGGAGGTCTCGATGAGTCGATTAAACTTCAATGCAGACCCAAGTTGCCACATTGGGACGATATTCTGGACTTGGTTATTGGAGAAAACAAGTAAACAGGACTCCTGATAGGATACTGTAAGTCGTAACGCCCGGACTCCAAGTAATTTTCTTTAATATTACGCAACAAAAACAAATGTCAGAGTTTCTCTCGTTCTCCGGTGCGCACCAAACCGGCGAGTTTGAATTAGCTAAAATTTTTACTAGTCACCAATAAAACTTTGGTTCTCTGGGCGTTAATGACATCATTAACCTTGGGCATTTGCTGATGTTAAATTCAAGGTTATCAGCTACAACGCGAATTACTGAAAGTAACTTGAAGTAACTTGAATAGGCAAGGCCATGCCTATTTGGTATCATTAGACCGACCAAGCTCACAGTTCATTCATTAGGAATAAGCAAATTCCATACTAACAGCAGGGACAGAGCACAAGTGGAAATTTGCGGTGGAAGCTGACTCATGCAAATAAAAGATAAAAAAAAAAAGTTTTCCATACAACAGACGCAAAGGCGCATCACAATATTTTAAAAAATAAGAACGTATCACATATTTACCTTCATAACTAGAGCACTCTGAGATCGCATACCTCCGCCAAGCGAGGCAACCACAGCAAAACATTAAAATTGGCTCTGAAACCATTATTTTCTTTGTATAAACTCCAAAATTTTTTCATTAGTGCCTATTGATAGTAATGACAGCTTGTGCAATTTTCTTGAAGATCCGTTTATAAATTTTTGAGTTATACTGCTAACAAACGATATGACAAACATGAGTCAAACATACAAACGAACAAACCGATCTGCACCAAAATTTACTCATTTATGTTTTTTAACATTGTTAACAACCTCTATGAATTTCATAGAGATAAATTCATTATTTTTTGAGTAATTGTGCTAACAAGCATGAAATTAAAATCAGTGACAAACGAACGAACGAATAACAGATCGTTACAAAAATTTTGTCATTTACTCTTTGTTATATACCTAACAACTAGTGTTAATTTTATAAAAATCCATCCGTAACTTTTTGAGTAATGCCATTGAGAAAAAATGAGGCAGACAAACAAACAAAAAACAAACTTTGTTGTATACCTACCAACTCATGTTAATTTCATCAAAATCCATTCAAAACTTTTTGAGTTATGGCATTGACAAAAATGAGGCAGACAAACTAACAAACGGATGGTCATATCTTCACCAAAAGTTAATCATCTGTTTCTCCTAACATACCTAACAATCCCTGTAAACTTCGTCCAAATCGGTTCATAACTTTTTAAGTCATCTTGGTGGTAGACAGACAAATAGAGAGACAGACAGACAATCCCGACGAAAACATAACCTCCTTGGCGGAGGTAATAAACTACAGTATATTGGCACAGTCCGCTATAATCCACGTAAGTAAGAAGAGAATATGCAAAACTCACAAAATTTTTCGTAATTAAATTAATAAAACACCGAACCATCACAGTCAACTTTCATCCCTGAATGCATATAGGCAGAAACCTGTACAGAAGTTCCCCTTGAATAAATTTACAACAAACGGCGTTAACATAATCCCAGAAAACGAGAGAAAATTCGCAAATTGCAACAAAAATTTAATGCTTCAAAGTTTGCAAAAACTACTCTGGCATAATTAATGCAAATTAAAAAAAACTGTATAAGTGAAAAAAGTATTCCACGCAGCCAAGCAGAAAAAAGGCGCCAACACATCCAAGTGCAATAACATCAAAAAGGGGAAAAATTTCTCACAAACAGTAGCAATTTCTGTCACTAAACGTTACAGAAAATAGCCTCCCTGCAAAAAGGAAGAAGACTCGCAAAAGCAAGGAGGATTTCACCTAACCTAGCATAATATTTATATATTTAGATAAAAGAAACGCCGGCATATTCAAGTATAATCACTGGCGGCGTGAAGAAAGCTGGCAAAAGCAACAGGACTATCACGTAAGTTATTTTATTAAAACCCAGCGTCGGTATGTTTACAGTTGGCCCGTAACCTGGCATATTTTTAATACTGTGGCAGCGCTTAGAAAGTGTCCGGCTGGAGTAAACATCATTATG
>LQNS02276620.1:4498547-4509847 GCA_001587735.2 Parhyale hawaiensis
TGGTCAGAACGATGGCGCTCCTTCTTTACTGTCAGGACGAGCCACGTTTAGGGAATTTAGTGACCAATAAAATGTTTACGTTAGCTTCGAGACAGATGTTATGGGGTACGGGCGGGTGACCGCTGCAGTCACACCCCTGCGTTCGCGCCTTCGTTCATACGCAGTGAACATTTCGCTCGCCCTTTTTTCTTTATTTGATAAGATAATCTATTATTATTTCTTAAATTAGACAAAATGCAAGTATAGGTCCCTTGTATAAACTTCTAATTGTTATATTACAATACATTAAACAACACGTTAGTTCAAGCTTTAGTTATTAGCCATTAGTATTGCATTAGATGCAGCATAATTTCAGCAATATCTTCGTACAAACATATAAAGCAAACAAGACAATGATTATTGTATTTGCAAAAATCAATCCTAGCATTTATTTTTGTGAGCTATAATCGTTGATTTGCATGGTAATTGCTCTGCAACCTCAAGCGACTCAGTCCGGCATTTATTTCCTTGTTAAAACTTGAGTTACTGCATGGAGTCGCGCTTCTTCCATGAAACCATTTGGTGGATTACATCATAATCGTCGCCAAGAGACCGTTCTGTTTTGCAACTGTTTCATAGATTTACATGAAACAATTCGTTATTGGTCATAGGTGGCCAAGTGATTTACTGAGACAAAGAAACAAGAATAAAAATTGACTATCCACCTTTTCAGGATTTAAGCAACATTTCAGTCGCTACGTTTTCCTTTGCTAACGCAGTCAGCAGCTGAGCACGAACGCTGTAGAAAGAGCACGTCATCGACTTCATCTAAGGACTACATTTCATTTCAGAAACGCAGTCAGCAAGAGGCTACCAAAGTCCTACCCTAAAGTATGTGTCCACTTCAGCTACGCAATACATTTCGCCTAAGAAATTTCTTCAAATACTGTCTACCGAAACCCTAACCTGAGCATCATCAAATTAGTTGAGATATCTCCGGCGAGGCACTCCTTCATTAAAGGTTTGAACGTCTCGGGCGTTCTCATCTTCCCATTTCTGGAACGCTGCCTTAAGATCCTCTCCAGGGGCTCGAGTTGGTTTATCCGCCCTCGCCTGATGTGATTAGGAAAACACCAAAGGATTTTCAATTTTCCTTCATGCTAATTAGCGTTATTAAGGCGTACAGAAGAGGACAGAGCCAGCGAGATAAAAAGAAAAGTGCCCGACGTCTGCAAAAACACTCCTGCTTCCGACGCTTCCAAAACAGCTTGTCGGCACCACGGCGGAGCTGTATCGGCAGAGACGCTGTTTTTCTGGGCGAGACATGCAAATATGGCGGTTGTTGTAGGTTGTATAACCCGGCTGCAAGGGGTTCGGGAGGAAGAAAACACCCAAAATTACATTTAAAAATAGCGAAGAAAGTAAAATGAAATCATTTGCTGCCTCAGAAAAACGATGTTAATGTCATTAGCACTTTACGCCGGCCATAATTCCATCAGCTGGGCCCTGGCACAAAGTGCTTGAAAGTCGTTGCAAAAACGACATACCACCAGGCATATATTCTGCGACGCGAAGAAAAGGACTAATCGAAAGTACATTTATGCTTCAAAATGTTGTTGACATAAAAGGATGAAACAGCAAGGCATATATGTACAAGGATATGATATCAAGTGTTATTTGGCGTTCGATAATCACAATGACCCGGGCGCCGAAGACAGCGATTAACCTTTTGAAAGCGTTTATACTTCCGAATAGTTTCTTCTGGATCACTCTGAACCATGGCTACCTAACATCTCAAAATAGATGATGACTTTTATAATACTCCTAGCTTCACCACAGCTAATCATAAAAATAAGAGTATTAAAGTGTCATTTCCCGATAGTTTCATGCATTGATAATTCAGATTTTTCAAAACCGGACAAATTTTCTGAGATCTCCTCTAATGCAAATTAATTTAATGCCACATAATTCCAGGTAAAACGCTTGAATTGTGTTGAGGTTTCGCGTGCCGAAAATGCAGCGACTATTATTCGCAGGCGCATAAATTTTGGTCTCAAAGCCGCTTTAAAAATTGCATGGCGCTTGTGAAGAGGCACCACAAAATGCAAAATTTCTCGTCAAAATAGCTCCGGTGATTTGCAGCTCATTGATCCGCTTACAACGGTTCCTAAACCGAACATTTTTGGCATAGACGCGCTTTGCCATTCATTGATTTAGTTTTTGTTGTAGACGCTCTGTGAGTTTCAAGGATTTTTTTTCGAGCATCTACACGGCGTGCCATTCCACAAATGATTTGCATTTCAGCATGTACCTGCTCTGCCATCCCCATCTCTCCCCCCCCCCCCTAGTTTCAACATAGCTGCATAAATATTTGGTCTTGCGTATCTGATAACTTCGTTTCGTTTTTTCATTACATTTTGAATTAAATTAAAAGAGATCTTATAATAATTTAACCTCTTTGACATATTGCTTAACAGTGTTTCGATAGAGTAAGAAGAAAGTACAAGAAAACAAATCAGACACACAGAAATAAAAATAAAAACAGTAAATAGTGGAAAAGCAGAGGAATTAAAGTTTTTTTAATCAAGGGCTGTTTGAAAAGTGAAGATTAGGTTGGCCATAAACACATCCGGCCAACCATAAATTTTGCATGGGTATTACGAATACATGTGCCTAGTAGCCAGATTTACAGAACGGCAATTGGAGGACTGATATATCTAGACTCTAGAGCAATAACGCCTCACATAATCTAAAGCGTTACTGCACTTCTCGTATTAGCCCTGCTATGATCTTACCACAGATACAATTTGTAAACAAAAACACTTTTTTTACTGTAGTTAGAATAAAAGTAGAAGTGAAATCGCGGCAACCAGGTTTAGGGAGTGGTAATTATTATTTTTTTCCAAAAGACGAACTTTACAGCAAATATGCTGCTCATACTATGAAATATAAAAAAGGCATGCATAGGTGGGAGCAAAATATATAAAATCTAAAACATTTATTCCTACCGTACGAATTTTCCAGTAAAAAACCTCTGTATAAATAGACTGGATGCTGCCACGCCTACAATTGTATAACATAGGATTTTAAAAAGGCACGAGAGCTTGTATGAGCTAGTTGGTACGAGAGTCGTTCCAAAAGTAAAGCCTCATATTTTTTTATTCTGCCCGAAGGGGTTGCAAATTGCATTATTATTATGACTCAACTTATGCACTCATGAGATGAATGTTGCAGCTATTGATGGTGTGACAACCTAAGAAAGCAATCCTGAATCCGTGTCATGGGCGTGCGTCAGAAGCAGAGATGCGTCGTTGAATTTCTCCACAGACGAAAAAATGAACCAATCAGCGTTCATCGGCGCTTGGTGAATGTTTACGAAGCCGATGTAGTAGATGTCAACACAGTTAGGAGTTGGGTTCGTCAATTTCAGAGTGGTGACTGCGATGTGAGTGACAAAGTACACTCCACACGTAAATGCATAGCCACCACACCGGAAAACAAAGTGCGCCTTGATCAACTCATCCGCATCGATTGGCGTATACCGGTGACTAAAATGCGTGTAGAGTTGGATGTGGGTGCCAGTGCCCTGGAAACGATGTTTTCGTCCCTAGGATACAGCAAAGTGCAAGGCCAGAGAAAAGGGAAATATCCCGGCCATACATAAGTTTGAAGACCACGGAATGTGTATGTATGGTACTGTCTCACCCACCGTATAGCCCCGATCTGAAACAGTCAGACTTCCACTTGTTCCGACCTTTGAATGACACATTGCATGGTCAGCGTTTCCCTACAAGAACTTCGTAATCGCGGCCGCAAAAAATGGACCACCTCAGCAGGTACTGACTTTTACGACCGAGGCATCAAGGCTTTCGTTCATCGCTGGCAAAACAAATTAAGATTGGTGGTGACTACATAGAAGAATAAATTCTGGAGCACAAAAGGTCGCTCGTCTTAACGGTGCTACCTTTGTCATGGTGGTTCTTCCACTTTTTGAGTTAAAAATAGGATGCATTACTTCGGGAACGACCTTCGTACATCTTATACATGTTTTATGTTGTATGCAGACAATACTTGCAGGCATTACTAGAAAAGCACTTGATTAATTCAATTCTGATCAGGAGTAGGAGAAATTAGTTATTGTGAAACAGATTATACGTTCATTATCTATGGATATATCATTGGCATATGGATTATTTTCCCTTCTATTCTTTCCCTATTGCAACCTAAGCTACAGATACTAAAGCCGAGTGATCTTTACACTAGAAATCCAGGTAGTGAGTCTCACCTGCAGGTAAATGGTAGGCAAATGCTAGCAGCAGGTAAATACATCGTGAGTGCCCGTCCCAATTTCAGTGTCTAGGAAAAGCAGGACAGCCAAAGCTAAGCTGAAGTAGATAAACGTGCACACCTGATGCGAGTACAGTGCATAGTACACAGCCCGTGTACGTGACTGGTGTTCATAATGTGCTTTATTTCTACAGATTACAGGCTGAAGAAGCCTGCCTAACTAAGCTTACTTATGGGCATTAGTTGATGTAGCAAATTGAATATACTATATATAATATAATTAATCATACTAATAACACATTTTATTAAATCTATAAAACCACGTTCATCAAACATATGTCCTTATTTTGCACTGCAAAAACTTCTACTGCAAAAGACGTCTATTTTATTCAAAAACAAAGTGTATACTTCAAAGAGCCACTTTTATGGAATAGTAATTCTTTTGCCACGCAACATTTACGGTAAAGAGCTCTTTTCCATCGGAACAGTACAAACTCGCATATAATGTACTCACAAGCGCTAATTTCACAGAAGCGCATTTTTGCACACGATGAAGATTCCAGCCAAAAACTACCTTTCGTAAAGGGCCTGTGTCATTATTTTCTAAAATTTCATCAAAACATGAACAACTAAAGGATGACGATAATTTTATAACAGATGTTTCAATTTTAAAAGTTCATATAAAAATATATGTACCCAAATATACCGTCATCATATGCGAATGGTTAACACTCGTCAAGCGTAAGACCAATTAACAATTCTATTTGAAAGGCAGGAGAAAGGTATTTCACAGACACACACCTACACACGCAAAAATGAGTCTTTCATTACATTTTTCCTGGCAAAGGAAGAACTTAATTACAATGCATTTGTGAAGTGACGATTCAGGCTTGTCAGACTAACACAAATATAGAATCCTTATTAATGAATTAGACGGAACAGATCTGGCATTACAACTATTGTACCACCCTTTTGAGTACAAAATAAAGTTGATTGATTGATTGATTGATTACCATCAGTGTAAATATGTTGTAAAACTCACCTACAGAATACCACGCTGCACACGATCTAGAAAGTTGCTAATTGCATAACTATGAAATAAGCAAAATTAGAGCACTCTGAGAGCGTATGCTTCCGCTAAGCAAGGTGTGGTAACGAATCATTCAAATTAGTTCAGAAACTATGACTTTTTTGCTTTGTATCAACACCAAACTGTAATCTGTATTAACAACTTCTGTAATTTTCTTGAAGATATGCTCATAATTTTTTGAGTTATGCTGCTAACAAACATTCTGACAAACTCAAACAGACCCACCGATCATCTCCAAAATTTAATAGTTTATGTCTTTCAACGTCGTAACAATTCCGGTAAATTTAATAAATATCCGCTCATAACAAGCATAAAATCAAACACAGAAAGGTAAATTCAACTTTGACTGCACCCTTCTCTGGGAAATCCACACTCACTGGTTCGTGCGGCAGACATAGGGCAACTGGCCCCAGTGGAGTAAGTGCAGCTGCAGCAGACAATAGGTCGCTATGACCTATGGCGTCGAAGCAGAAGGTTCAACGACCCGCCACCTCCTACCCTAAGGTCGGTACCCCCACGATAGCTATGTGCACAAGCAGATTTTGCAGATTCAGCGAGTCGAGGCCTCGACAAAGACCGCGCCTGGCATGGGGATCGATCTGACGACCTTCAGTACAACTGTGCAGTACGCATCGTCCGCTGCTATCGTGGGTATGAGACAAACAAACGAGCGAACAAATTGATCATCACAAAATTTGGTCATTTACTCTTCATGATATACCTAATAACTCGCGTAAATTTTATAAAAATCCGTCCATAACTATTGAATTACTGTACTACGAAAAAACATGCACACAAACAAACAGATGGACGGATCTTCCCCAAAAGTTAACCATCAGTTCCTCCTACCATACCTAACAATCCCTGTAAAATTTATAAAAATCCGTCAATAACTTTTTAGAGTTATCTTAGTGACAGCTAGACAAACAAACTCGACAAAAACATAAATTATTTGGCGGAGGTAATTAGTAATATAATGAATAATAATGAATATACTAACATATCTGTTGCCTATCAAATAATAATGAATATACTAACATATCTGTTGCCTATCAAATGTAAAAATAAACATTTGCCATTATATAATCCTTTTAAATTAACACATACATGAAAATCTACATTATCAGAATTACCCTTATTCTTCGGCAAGAGACGAATTTATCTTAAAGAACTGTAAGTCTTTCTTAGTAAAAAACAAACTTCATGTATATCTGTGAAGCCACGCTTCCAGAATCGCAATTATATTTTTCACAACAACGCAACTTTATGCAAAAAGCTACCTTAAAATATATACATTTGCGAAGCCACGTTTATAGAATCGCAATTATTTCCCGCGAAACAAATTTTCCTGCGAAACTTATAAGTTTGGCAGAAGGCGGTGACGTTAATCCAGGATTGTGATCCCACAGGAGCGTAGGATTCTCTTCCTTTTTGTTTCTGAGGCAGAGACTTCGCTGACGTTGCAAAACAACTAACGAGGAAACTTTGCACACTCTTTTGGCACACGTCGACTTCACCGTCGAGAAATCATACTGCGAAAAATGCGGATTGTAGTCCGATCCTCCAGAGGGAGAGAATGAGATCATAAAAAAAAAATTGAGTTGGGAATGAAAGTATATATATATATATATATATATATATATATATATATATATATCTCACGTTAACTCTGCCGCGATGTTATAGATGGGGAAATATTGGAATTTTAGTTATGAGAGCAGAACTATAATGGCACGTAGCGCTAAGAGCGTTACATGTAGGGAATATACATAAATCATAGTTATGTGAGCAGAACTATTATTGCATGTTATTTTAATCAACTCATCTCTCCATTGATAGCACGTCTTCGTTCTTGAGACTGTAGTAGTCTCGTTCGTCTTTTACGTTCCCTATTCTCTTTCTAAATTTGAATTAAACCTGCCTCTTCCAAAGTAAAATCTTGAGTAAAACACCGCAATAAACTTGAATGCCCCTCCAGTCAGCTTATATGCAACTTTAGTGCTCCGCATCCATAATACCGTCTTGCATACTTAACTCTCTGCTGCACTGAAGGGCTCAAATTTCGGCCTCTGAAGCGAAATATGCACTCTCAGAGAAGACAGTAAGCTAGAAGAAATAGCTGTCTACTGCCCAGTGCCTGTGAAATACTTGAACAGTAAGCTACATCGTCAAAGTCAAAATTTATTAAGAAAGACAGTAAGCTAGAAGAAATAATTGTCTACTGCCCGTGAAAATCATCACCTCGTGAGTGCCCCGTTGATTATTTGCCGAATTTATACGTCGTGACCTGAGAAAAAAACTTATAAAATCGGACTCCAGAAGCTGCATACATACTGTCCCGATTTCAAGAAGTGTTTTAAGCAAGAAGTGCATCCAGATGAAGAGATAAGGAACCAATTTTCTCCATCTTCTGAAATGATCATCAATCTCTACGAAAACGTAACTGAATTACAAAATCTGTAATGTGGCTTATTTTTCGCCTATCTATTTCCTTCAAAGCGGACACGAAATCTACACACTAATACACTAGCACATACCTGCCTACCTTTTGTGTCACTCTCTTTACAAATAGAAAGAAGAAAATTAGAGAAAATAATTTTAAGGCTCAGCAGCTGTCATCGGTCAAATAGCTGGGAAAAAAGTCGGTGAATTTGCAAAACTAGAGCACTCTGAGAGCGTATACCTCCGTCACCTCCGGTAACGAAAATTCAATTTAGCTTTAAAATAATAATTTTCTTTGTATCAACTCTAAAATCTTATCAATTGTGCCCTTTAATGGTATCAACAGCATACGCAATTTTCGTGCAAATCCGTTCATACCTTTTTGAGTTATGCTGCTAACAAACATTATGACAAACATGAGTCAAACATACAAACGAACAAACTGATCTGCACCAAAGTTTAATCAATCATATATTTTTAACAATACTAACAACTCCTATAAATTTCATAAAAATCCATTCATAAATTTTTTAGTTATTGTGCTAACAAGCATAGAATTAGAAACAGTGATTAGCGAACGAACAAACAGATCACTTGAAAAATTTAGTCACTTACTCTTTGTAACATACCTAACAACTTATGTAAATTTAATCAAAATCCATTCTTAACTTTTTGAGTCATAGCATTGAGAAAAATGAGGCAGACAAGCAAACGGATTGATGGGTCTTCACCAAAAGCTAATCATCTGTTCCTCTTAACATACCTAACAATCCCTGTAAATTTCGTTAAAATCCGTCCATGACTATTTGAGTTATATTGGTGACAGACAAATAGATAAACAGATTCACAGACAGACAAATCTGACGAAAACCTAACATCCTTGGCGAAGGTAATAATGTGAATCAGGCAGCATTATGAAGCTTACGTAGGTATCTATAATACTGCAGAGATTAGCAATCAGATGCCAGAGGGCAAGATCTTTCTAACTATTTTTATGCACCTGAACTGTCTTGTGTAAGCGCGTTGGAATCTGTATCGTTGTTTGGTGCTACCGTGGAAATTCCGCCACTACAGTGCCATCCATGTCTGAGCAAATACAATGCCACCTCGAGCACAGAAGATTAGCAGTTGCGAGTGAAGAAATTGACCGAATCTGCTTTCTTTTATATCATATACAGAGATATCGGATTAAACAAAGCTGGAAAAATGATGGGGTACTGATCAGTATCCACGGGTCCCGAAATAGTGAGAAAAATCGAATACGCCGACAAAAAATTGAAATGCATGAGATTACGAAAGGCTAAATTACCTGTAAACTTTGGCAAACAGAGCTTAGAAACAGTGTGTAAATTCATAGGAGAACACTGCAAGAAGTACCGTCATATTTCTATGTTTTCATCAAGACACAAGTGCGAATTCTTCGCTGGCAGAACAAATTCGTGATTCAGTACTGAAATCAAAATACTGGGAAAGGTTAGGCGAGATGTGAGGTAGACGGACTGCGTAACGAAAGACAGGAGTGGAGTAAGCGGCGGATGTAGGCTAAGACGGGGTGGGTTAACTTAGAAGCACTACTCTGGTCAAACTTTGATAAGTGAAAATATTGACAAACGGTAGAATATTCACTGGTGCTGAGGAGGACAGTTACCTCCATAGGAGCATAACTACCCCCCTAGGAGGCTAACTACCCCCAGCGAGGATGACTACCCACTGGGAGGATAACTACCCATAGGAGGGCATCTACCCCTAGGAAGTTAACTACGCCTAGGATGTTAACTACCTCCAGGAGGACTACTACTCCATCGTACGGCAATTACCGATATTTTTGCATTAAAAAACACGGTACAATTTGGTGTGCAACGAATTATTAAAATCCAATAACAAACATACCGGTGCCAGGAAATTTTCCAAACACAATAAACCGTGAATTTTTTCACGGGTCCAGCTAGTAAATATATAAACACACCAAGCGTTTTATTATGTAAGGATATATATATTTGTATGTTTCGGGTCACGCTCTGAAAGAAATACATAGGCGAAAAATAGGCCAGGTTGTAGATTTTGTAACTCGTTTACCTTTTTCTGGAGATCGATGACCAGATTGAAGAATTTGACGAAAGAAGGCGGATCATCACAAATTCTTACTGTCATATTTGACAGCACGGGCGGCACTCTAGCAGTGTAATAGACACGAAAAATGAGAAATTTAGCTGCGAGAAGTGAGCTATGATCGCTCGTAACTCTGACAGTCTTACAGATATTGAAAATGAATGTTTATGCTACAGGAGATGACGTATACTATTGCATGTGACTGGCAATGTCATAGTCACAGAGAAATCTCCTTAAAGGGCTAAATCCAAACAGGAGTCTGATTACATTGGCCTTATATAACAAGGATGATAAACTACCGTTGCACAAATTTCTCTGTGTGTAGATACGGAAAAATGGATAGTTTACTTATACTTTAGTGGGAATATTTTGTCATACGCAGCAATCTACCTCAGTGTTATGGGTACAGAAACCTGCAAATTATGAAAATGGGCATGCAAGTAATTAATCTATTTATTCGCCACATAGGTATTGTTACTCTGGACATGGAAAGTGTATACTTGGAGTAAAAGCGCCGAAGTATTTCCCTCCACTTTCACACTGACAACAGACTGAAGGACACAGAAAAGTGAACTTGTGAATTAGGGAACGGATTTCAGTCACCTAACATGCTATCATTGTAACACAAGCGTTATAAAGGTCAAAATAACTTAATGTGATCACAGATATCTAAATCGTAATTTCCTGCCTCGCTCTAACGACAGTGTAGAATATTGTTCTGTGGTATAGCATCTACGAGATTCTGTAACTAGCTCCTCGTCAAGTGCAAATGACGAGTTCAGCTATGAGAGTCGATGGTATCTAAGCCGCGAGTATAACAATGCTACAGAGTTTGTCTTCTCTTGCACAAAGTAATTCTGACGCATTCTAGATAGATATAAGTAAATATGCTGTGTGTTTGCAGCTCATCATTTATGCAGCGTGACTGAAGGACTGCCAGGAATAATGTCTTTGTATAAGCTAAGCTGTCAACATAGCAACAGCTATACCGATGTACAAAGCCACTCACCGATACCGTGCAAGTGTAATAGGTTGAGTTCAATTTTACATTGTAGCGCTAGGCACAGAGCAAGATAATGTGTGCAAGAGTGCAAATTAGGTTTAAAGTTATAATTTAGTCATTTTGGCGTTCAATAATGTGATAAATGATGTGGTTGTACTTTTATTGCATAGCTTATATGACTTTCTGCAAAACATTATTGAAGTCTACGGCAGCTGACAGAAATATTGTGCATTACACACCTATAAACGGCGTCTTTATGTGGCCACGCTCATGATCAGAATCACCGTGATCATGATCATCGTGATCACTGAAAAGCACAAGAACGGTCAACGATTTTGTAAACAAACCAGAGACGCCATGTCAATTTTCGAAAAATATATTTTTATCGAA
>LQNS02276620.1:4518524-4557124 GCA_001587735.2 Parhyale hawaiensis
ATTATTTAATACCTAAAGCAAACTGACGCTTGGCGGGTTAGGGTTAGCGTGGGTCACAACCCTAATTTATGCAGTGTTCAATTCCCCACAGAAATTGTAGCAACTTTTCCCACTAAATTCGACACTTGAACAGTATTTGGATTTCTCGGGCTTGGACCGTGCAGTAGCGTGAGGTTGAACTAAGCTGCAGACCGTTGGTTTTGGGGTGGACTCTTGTTTTACTAGTTTTTAATTTAAAAATCAGTTTGATGTACCTAGGATTCGCAACATTCCGATTCTCAAGAAGAGCTACATCTAAAGTAAACAGAAAGCGACGATAGTGCTCGCCTGTGGTGAGCACCATGCAAGCTCAGGGCCACGTTACAGCCTAACGCCTTCTTAGTAGTGTGGAACATGCGGTAGCGTTGAATGGATTCAACGACGTATCTACAACGGGACTCTTTGAAAAAGACCTCAATAATCGCTTGTGAAACAACGGTTAAAAACTCAAGCATAAAGCTCGAAGAACAACCTCAAGTCAGCAGTTCCTTCCCTATTTCATAGCCAGCATTTGGAATAGACCCCCTTCCGACGTTGTTGGTGCGGAGTCGGTCAATTCGTTTAAAAATCGTATTGACGTACATTGGGAGAGACATCCTCCACAGCTAAGAACTCCTCCTCCACGAGTCGCAAGCACTTACTTGCCAAAGCTTCCCAGACCATCTTAAGCCGACTTCTTATCACTTCCGCTACATCTATATCTTTAAACTCCGCACATCAGCGGCTATCGATCATGCTTGCGTGCATTCATAATCATGTCTTTGGCTGAGATTCTTCTCCCCCATCTTTATTCTTTCTTTTGTTTTCTTTCGTCTTCCATTTTTTCTCCTCTCGTTTCCCCAGTCCTCTACATCCTACTAACATAATGGCAATAGCTCATAGAGGGCCGGGGCGTAAGTTCCGGCGTTTCTTTGAGAATGGGCCTCTTGGTTCTTCTACAGCCGCCTATCTAATCTAATTGGCTGTGACAGGCTATGACGTCATGCATGGTATTGTGTTAGTCACAGGGGAACACGTCTCTTTCTGTTCACCCTAGTTGCATCCAGCGAGCGTCTTTCTTCATCTTTGCCTACAAATGCTGGAGATTTACGAGTACAGTATTTGCAAAGTTTCGGCTCCCTGAGGCTATGGTAGCGTCTAGTTAACTGTCTTTTTAGTCGTTGTCTTCACGATTAACGCATTTTATGCACAGGGTCGCATTGGTAAGCCCCAAACACTATACTTAAGCTGCTACGAAATGAAAGCAACGACAAAATTCGTGTTATGGCGCTATAGAATTATGTGGGTGCAGTCAACATACACCTAGATCTTTGTCTAATCCTATTCAATATTGTGATATTTGCCAAATTCACACTGAAAAATACTGTCTATAAAAAGTTTATCTGTGAGCCAATATTAAAGATTTATGTAGCACCTTCGCTTCCTTAACTGCACCCGTAAGTAAATCAGTGCATAGGAACACTGTGTAAAATTACAAGTTTTTTATAAAAAAGCCATCAGGGACACTCCTGAGATTTAACAATTGGATGAACGTTTGACATTCAGTACGATGCAGTCATGTAACTTGTATAACAATACTACTGTAATTATAAAATGTGTTGCTACCTGTTATTTTCTGAGTTCCATGGCACGGATCGCAATGGCGCTAGCTGTGCAAAACCATAAGAGTATAACAATTTATTAAACACGAATCTATGCAGAGCCGTGGGAGGTACAAAACTAAATCAATCAAATAACCTTTATTAAGAATACAATAGATTCACCGATGCGCTAACAAGCACAATGTAACTATTGTAAGTATTCCAATATTTGTTTGCCTACTGTTGATTAGTATTAATTAGTTATTGTTACTCATACAAGTGAGTTTCCCGCGAGTTTCATACTGAAACATAATACCGTTTCCCTTTCCTTTCTTTCTTTTGAATTTCTTATGATATTCCAAATGGCACAACATGTGCTAGATCAGGCTAAACTTCCCTCAGTAAAAAAGATGTTCATTTATAAGCCCCTTTTATAGTAGCATTTAAAACGCTGCGTTTTTACTGCTGACGCCCCCCCTACGAACGCTGCGGTAGATTTGCTTGAAACTGCCCAGTATAGTAAGACCCGCTTTGGAAACGCCGCGGTGGCAACGCCTCCAGACGCGTTGCTACCGCCAGACGCCCGGGCGCGCTATCGTCGTTCGCGACGATTTGTGTGCGTGTTTGTGTACGCAGATCGTGTGCGTGAGAGCG
The DNA here is from genome assembly GCA_001587735.2 of Parhyale hawaiensis. NCBI lineage: Eukaryota > Metazoa > Arthropoda > Malacostraca > Amphipoda > Hyalidae > Parhyale > Parhyale hawaiensis. Next base: position 4,520,798 of record LQNS02276620.1, read on the forward strand.
GCGTTCAAGTCGGTGCGCCGCACTGCTCGCAGTATCGCTGATTAAGTTAGGTTAGGTTAGGTAACGTACGATAACGTTAGGTAAGGTTAGAAAGGTTAGGTTGGGTTAAGTTGGGTTAGGTTAGGTTAGGTAAGGTTAGGTTAGAAAGTTAGGTGAGGAGGTTAGGGTAGGTTAGGTAAGGGTAAGTTAGGCTATGCTAGGTTAGGTTAGCTTAGGCTAGGTAAGGTTAGCCTAGGTAGTGTTTATTTTAGTGGTGGCGCACGCAGGAAAGCTTACTTGAACGCAAAATCGTCGTAAACGACGATAGTGCCGCCCGGGCACCGCCGACAGTCAAAGCGGTAGAAACGCCAGTATAGACTGAACATTTGCTTTCCATTCATTTAAGATTCTTTAATTGGGCGGTAAAACTGCCGCGTTGAAAACGACAGCGTACAATGGGCCTAAAAGTTCAAATATCAGATCTGTTGGGCAGCCAAGGAACGCCAAGAACTTGCAAATCAATCTATTAAAATCTCCGAAACGTTCAGCATCGGATGTTGAAAACCGGAAGTGGCCACTTCAAGATCAAAAGTTGTCGCTGGCGAACACTTAAGAAATCCAATCTATATATATATATATAGTTTCTCCAGGGTAATGGGTCTTTTCGGTTTGACCGCAAACACCAGAATCAAGCGAAACTATGTTTCTTTCCGAATATAATTTTTTTTTTTAGAAATGTGCGTCTACATTGCTGTCTTCATTTCTCTACACCTACTGATTTTTCTCTCTCTGGTCTTCCTTTACTTTCCTGGTTTCCTGTGCAAATGCAAGGGTTTCTCCTTTTACACGACGTGCTGCATGTCCCTTGCTTTTGTTCTCTTTGATAGCTGAGCACTATGTGATAGAGGAAGTTTATACCTTGTATAGAGGAGTACTTTAATAATATATACTGTATATATTATTATTATTACCTCCGCCGAGGAGGTTATGTTTTTGTCGTGTTTGTCTGTTAATCTGTTTGTATCTTTGTCTCTCACCAAGATTACTAAAAAAGTTACCAACAGATCTTTATGAAATTTACAGGGATTAGAAGACATGTTAACAGTAACAGATGCTTAACTTTTGGTGAAAATCCGTTCGTCTGTTTGTTTGTCTGCCTATTTTTTACAGCCATAACTCGACCAAATTTTTGGGATGATATGTTCGTTTGTCGCTATGTTTAATCTTATACTTGTTAGCACAATAACTCAAAAAGTTATGGATGGATCTCTATGAAAGGTAAAGGAGTTATTAGTAATGTTAAAAGACATAAATGATCAAATTTTGGTGATAATTGGTCGATCCGTTTGTGTGTCTGACTTATGTTTGTCCTAATGTTTGTTAGCACCATAACTCAAAAACTTATGAACGGATCTCCAAGAAAATCACAAAAATTATTAATAGTATCAAAAGGCACAAATGATTAGATTTTGGAGCTGATACAAAGAAAATTATAGTTTCAGAACCAATTTGAATTTTTCGTTATCGTTGCCTTGCTTGGCGGAGTATGCTGTCTGAGAGTACTCTCTATTTGTTATTTTGCAAGTGGTTCCATCCATCCTCACGTCCATCTGTACGTCTGGACCATGCGCTTTCGGTATTAAATGGGGGAAAATAGGCTGTCATTGGTACGGTCTCGTCAACGACAGAGGACAGGTGCAGCTGTTGTCCTTCACTGGTCGTATTCTGTATATTTGCTGCCTCACTTGGAATGCATTTTTTTTTTTCGTATAGATAACACGGAACCCTGTGTAAGCAAAATAAAATTTCTCAATCTGGAATTGAGCAGGTTCAAAGTGGCCTTATCTTAAGGTTTCATAGGAATGTGACAGCTTGAAACATGACAGAACGGTCTGTTTGGACTGCAAAAAGTCAATCCTCTGTAACTTTCGACTAACTATAAGGTTATGAAAAGGCTGCAACATTTTCATTTGTTTCATTCACATCAGGAGCACCATTTCTAATACGGTATCTATCCATTCGAATATATTTGAACCCGCCTGCAAATTCGGGTGATGACTTTCCTTGCGCATAGTTCCTCTCACGCGTATGTTCATATTTAAATAATAAAAAGAAACTCCTTTTGCTTGAGGTCCTCAGCTACGTTTTTCTCTCGTCAATCCCGATATTTATATGCAGATATTCGATATAAAATTCAGCATTCCCATGCATAGTTGATGGAAAGAAATGTTTCTCCTTTTCCAATGCATTGCAAGTTCGTGTTGCGCTGCGCAGTTGTTAGTCTGACGTCATCGCTCTTGCGCAGGGAAATGTTTTGGTTACTTATTTCCTATAAAGTTAAGTAATTGTGTCTAATTCTAGAGATACACCTAGTAAATGTCAGATGTTGTCATGTGCCGTTTCACTCTCGGTTCTGCGGATAGGCCGTGCTACAAAAATCAGGGCCACAGCAGACCGCACTATGGAAAATATTTGTAAAAGGAAAGTGGCAGTAGCCGTAGCTGGAAACTTTTTATGTCCCTCTTTCAGAACTACGTTTTCGCACCGACACACTGTGTGTACACTGATTAAATATCTGTTATTTCAACTTTGAAAGAAATTTCATAACCCATTTTTCCAATTTCGACGGGACAATCAATCCCCGTATGGAACTTCCAGGGTTCAGTACCTGGAACAGGAGCAAAAACCACTGCACTAGATCTAAAGAACTCTGCGTGTATAGGGAACTCCGATCGAGCGGTGTCTGAAGGTCCGTCTTTAGTCCAAAGGCCGTTCTTTTGGAGTCCTGCGACGCTCTTTTTCTGGACCTCGCCAGTGTAGTTAGAAAAGAGTTCGTCTTTTGAATAAACCAAATGGAATCAAAATGCACTGCCTTGTCATTCGTTCTACGCTGAGCTTCGCTTCAAAAGTTCCTCCTACCGCCGACCAATAACCATTCGGAGCGCAGCAGGGTCGGGAATTTTAAACTCGAGGGAAAACTAACTTGGTTTTCATACAGCCTTCATTCTTTAGAGCCTTCCACTTCGTTGATCAATGGTTTAGCGTCACAAGCAAGCGGAAACAGAGGTAAAGGGAAGCGTTCCGATAATTCTAGTGTTACCAGAAGTATTATTTTGCTAGTGTGTTGCCACAATGTTTCGTTGATGCAAAATTGCAGGTTGCTAAAAGTGCTAAAAATGTTTTGATGATGTTCCTGTTGCCAAAGTATTGATATTCTGTACATACATAGCGTCAGATGCAAGAGAAAGGGAGTCGTTTCGATGAAATTATTTATGGCTGGTACAAAAGAACGAGTCTCTTCAGCTAATCGTACGGAGGTTTTCTTGAACTCTCTTAGACACAGCTTTGAGTTTGCCAAGAAAAGGTGTAAAGATGTTAACCATAACTTCAGTTTGCTGCGCAAGTGCCGTTAGTCAATTTTGGACATCTCTTCAAATCTGGAGGGAGTTATAACTCAAAATAATTTGCAACTGTGTGTCATATAAATGAACACATCATTGCTTTTAGACGCGTAGATGACGTTACTCGTTCTTTTGGCTAGCATGTGTACAGGCTCTTAGTTAGGTTCGCCACGGTAGCAGCAGGCCTTGCATGCTTGAGTGGTGCACTAAAGCCCAATGCAGACGAGAAGCGAAAATTACCGGGAGTGGCACTTTACCAACAAATGCTCTACTAGACAAAAGTCAAAAGTATAAAATGAATCTGTCTTCAGGTTACGACGATGATAGCCAGCAGAAGACATACATGCCAAAGCATCGTTTACAAAAAACAAGATAGTACAAAATCTTCTGTCAGTGAGCACTATGCACAGTGAATAAAAACCGGCTTGCAAACAAACAATGAATATTTACCATTTCTGTTTTGTGAATATTTTACCCTAAAACATTGCCACCGCAAGCTCCACTAGCTGCTGCGGGTGCATTAACATGTCGCGGCAAGTTGAATCTACCCACAAATTGATCCGTCAAAATAAGCGAAGATGTCGCTCGTCTGTCCACAGCTTAAAGGAGCCGAGATCGAGGGACAAGTCAGCCGAGCGGTCATTGTGCTGCCCGGCGCGCTGTCAGCAAATATGGTTTGTGTGCACAGCTACCTGGGGGCACTTAACTTTCCAGGAATGAGAGAGCAGGGGCGCGGGCTGTTGAAGCTTCCGCTGCGGTGTCATAGTTCTTAACGACCTGTGGTTGGCTGCAGCTGTACTTACTCTTCAGGGGCCAGTTAGCCTATATCTGCAGCACGAACCAGTGCATGTGGGTTTCCCAGTGGAGAGTGCAGTCAAAGCTGATTATACCTTGTTTACCCATTCTGTGTCGTCGGAATTGTGTCTCCAGGAAACCCCATAAATTACCCATGCCGGAGCCCCATATACAGTCACAAGCCCGTAAAGAACTACGCTCGAATCTCTGTTGAATTAAGTTCATTTGAAGGTAGACAAGTTATTTGTGATAGTTTAAGTCTTGCATGCCCTGAATTTTAGTAGAAAATGATCTCTGGATATCCTCGAGTGGCTCTAGGTCTTTCCATTTACTCGGTATCCAAAGAGGTGAACAGTATTCTATCCTCAGCAGGACCAGTTGTTTCCATAAGGTGAGCATTATGTCTGCCTCTCGTGAAGAGAAAGTTTAAACCATCTCTCCGCTCCATTTCTTGTCTATAGTAACAACTTGAGCCACGTGATTTTCAAAAATGGCATTATCCTGCCTTCTCACCCCAAACTCTCTTAAAATTGTTTTATTCCGTTCCCATCTCTCGTCATACAGGACGTCGATTCAGTAAGGGAAGAGTTATTTGTAACGGTACGTATGTTATTTTGTTGGAAGTCATGTTGTTATCCGATGTCCAGTGAAAGATGTTGGTTAAATCTAACTGCACATTCCGTACGTCTGCCGCTGACTATAAGGCTGCTAATATTTGTGTTCTATCTGCGAACGAGAAGGGAACAGCAAACTTGCATTGCTTAGAAGGAAATAGATAATAGAAAATTATAACCCTAGCACGGATCAGTAGTTATAATCACTGCACATGCGAACGGTGAGCTAATAAGTGGAGGAAGAACAGGATTAATATTACGATTAACAGCACAGTGCAGGATGAATGAATAGAAGGTTCAGAAAGACATATGTTGCAGAACGGAAGTCAAAGTAACGTATGAAGGACTCTTGAGCGTCGATTCCTCGTCACCTAGACGTACTAATGATGCTAATCTAAATCTATGGCCGATATCCACCTTTTCCTCCTTCAGGGTGAAAAGAAGAGCACAAAGCAGACCACTAGTATGAGCATGAAAATAGAAGGAAATGAAATGAGCACTGCAGGAAAAAATCTAGAAGTCCTAAGTCTTAACTCAAGGGACGTAGTTTCGCATAATCTAGGATGGACTAACTTAACTATCTTTGTCCTTTGGCCTATCCACAGCAAAGATAAGGAGGAACATTAGTAACATTAATAATATATATAAAAACTAGAGCACTCTGAGAGCACATACCTCCGCCAAGCGAGGCAACGGTAGCAAAAAATTCAAATTGGCTCTGAAACCATGATTTTCTTTGTATCAACTCCAAAATCTAATCATTTGTGGCTTTTGATAGTAATAACAGCTTGTGCAATTTTCTTCAAGATCTGTTCTTAACTTTTTGAGTTATGCTGCTAACAAATGTTATGACAAACATGGTTCAAACATACAAACGAACAAACCGATCTGCACCAAAATTTAATCATTTATGGCTTTGAACATTACTAACAACTCCTACAAATTTCATAAAAGGATCCATTTATTATTTTTTGAGTTATTGTGCTAACAAAAATAAAATTAAAAACAGTGACAAACGAACGAAACAACGGATCATCACAAAACTTTGGTCATTTACTCTTTGTGATATACCTGACCACTCATATGAATTTCATCATAAAAATCCGCCCATAACTTTTTGAGTTATAGCATTGAGAAAAATGAGGCAGACAAACAAACAAACAAACAAGCGGATGAACGGATCTTCACCAAAAGTTAATCATCTGTTCCTCCTAACATACCTAACAATCCTTGTAACTTTTTGTTAAAATCCGTTCATAACTTTTTGAGTTATCTTAGTGACAGACAGACAAACACACAAACAGACAGACAAACCCGACGAAAAGTTTACCTCCTTGGCGGAGGTAATGATTGAAATAAAGGAAGCAAAGTGGACGTAGAACGAAAGTTGTACCTAGAGGAGAGAGCTTAACTATGACCTAGATGTTTCAAATTTACGAATGCGTAACTATGGCCAAGATGTCCGGAGGCGTCATTACTTAAAGCTAAAGTAACCTATACATACATGAAGTCTCCCACCACGGCCAGCGCGAAGTGAAAGTGCTAATGATCGATGCTCGCTGGCGCAGCAGCGCTGATTGAAGATCAAACGACGGGCTTTTAACAGAAAAGAGCCAATAAATGACGCCGTAAGAGCCATTAATTGCTGCCAAATCTCTAAGGCGACGATAACAGATGCATTGAGCGACAGGTTCTCTAGCTAATTAGCTCCAGTGTCTGCCAGGGTAAACTGCCATTCGAAATTCCATGTTCTACTTCTACGATTATTGCTGCTATCAACATTGCTTTGTTTTTCTTCATATGAAGTAAATTTACTGCCTGATGTAGTAAAGCGACAATGGCTGAGCAAAAGTACCGTGTGTGTCTTACAATGTTTGCTCGGGACTCAGTCTTACGGTTGTATCTAGGAGCCCCTTGGCTCAGTGTCCGTCATACTTCTGTAGTGTGAGGTTATTCTATGCTGCTGGCTGTGAATTTTCCCGATGATTCTAGCAGTCATCACCCAACTTAAACCTCCTCACCAACAGATTCACTGCAATGTACAATAGATATAACATATTTTAAAATTAAAAAAAGAATTTTTAATGGCTAAACTACGAAAAGTTTTGAAGGTAGGCTGGTCCATATTTTGGAGTAAGTTTGCGTTATCGCAAATCGTGTTACAAATTATATCTATTGTTTCGTCTACGGGTATGTTTGTGAAGAAGGAAGTGATATCAAAACTGAACAAATAGGCATTAGGTGGCATTTGAAGGTTTTTGATAACTACCTACTTGAAATTCATAAGAATTCCGTAATGTATACTGGTTTGTTGTTAAAGGCTCAAGTAGTGGTACGAGCAGCCTTGCAAATTGATAGGATGGTGAATTATAGGCAGCTAGAATTAATCGTGAAGGGACATTGGCTTCATGTACATTAGGAAGCCCGTACATGGTACCGGGAGAAGCACTAGAATTCTAGAGTGTACAGTATGTCGAATGCGTGATAGTGCCTTGGTCTAAATATTTCATCAAAAATCCATGAATTTTTATTAATCAATTTGAGAGTAAGCTTGAAAGGATCAGTATGGCAATCATAAAGGGTAAACTTGGCTGTATCAGTTAGCGTGCAATTCATTGTTTGATTGTATTGATTTTAATTTAAAATGACGACACCTCTCCCTTTGTCAGGTCTGCATACTACAACGGAATTATCTTTGCTGAAATTGGATAATAGGGATAAGTGATATTTTGAAAAATTGGAGAAAACTGTTTATGTTTGCTGAACGAGGTGTAGTTTATGTTATTACAAGTTTCCTTGATTTTGTTTTTTATTTTAAAGGACGAAAATTTTGGGCATATTGGTTGGGATTTTAGTCTGTAGCTAGGTTTTCAAAGCCTATGAAATGTCGACCTGAATACAGGTAGCTAATCAAAGTTCCAAACCAAAAGACAGTAAAAATTTAAGGCGTAGTTAAGGGATACACTAGAGAAATTAAAAATTACGGTGTCCGGATTAAAAGAGCTTAGGTTGAGGGATGTCCCTAATGCAGTTAGCTTTTTGTTGTGAACGAGCAAATAACCATCCCTCCAGTAAGAATGACTTCTCCATCATCGACTTTTCTAACCCAATTGAGCTCACAATATTAAAGTCCCTATACATCCATAGAACAAAACCCTGCCTTAGCCTTATAACCTCAGCTGTGCCGCTTCACACAATCCACAACAAATCCCACATCGTCTGACCTTACAGGCACTGACATCCGGGCCCTTCAATAGCTTTGCTCATCGCGTTCTAGACTTCCCCGATAACATCTCTGCTCCCCCTGTCATCAAAATAAGGGAATATTTATTCATAGGTTCACAAAATTTAAATTCTGCGATGATGGGAGATTTTCCCGCAACGTTAAATTTTATTTTATGATTAGTCGACTTTATATTTATTATTTGAACTTGGCCTTAGTTTGATACATTTATTCTAAATTGAATATAACCAACCAAAATCCTATGGCATGTCGCTCCAGCTAGCACTAAGCCCAGTATAAGTTCGCTGTATCACATCACGCACTGCAGCTCAGAACCCCGTACCAAGCCCAGCATATGTTCGTTGTATCACATCACGCACTGCAGCTCAGCACCCCGTACCAAGCCCAGCATAAGTTCGTTGTATCACATCACCCACTGCAGCTCAGCACCCCGTACCAAGCCCAGCATAAGTTCGTTGTATCACATCACCCACTGCAGCTCAGCACCCCGTATCAAGCCCAGCATAAGTTCGTTGTATCACATCACACACCAGGGGAAGCCCCGCCAATAACGCTGGGCGAGCGTTAGCCTCCAGCGTCCCATTTTGCCATAGAAATAATGNAAGCCCAGCATTAGTTCGTTGTATCACATCACACACAGCAGCTTGATATTTCGTACTAAGCCCAGAATAAGTTCGTTGTATCACATCACACACAGCAGCTTGATATTTCGTACTAAGCCCAGCATAAGTTCGTTGTATCCCATCACACACTGAAGCGCTGTACTCCGTACCAAGCCCAGCATAAGTTCGTTGTATCACATCACACACCAGGGGAAGCCCCGCCAATAACGCTGGGCGAGCGTTAGCCTCCAGCGTCCCATTTTGCCATAGAAATAATGTCATTTTCTTTAAGGCAGGCTCGGGTAAAATTCTTTTGTCGTCGAAGTTTTGAACGTTAGCCTGTCGGCGGCGCCATCCCGCGTTTAACTTTAAAATATAAACAGACGAGTACTTAAAAAGGTCAGCCAAGCTATTATATTAAGGAGAATTTTAGCTAAAATGATTAAGCTTCCTGAGGCGCAGACTCTTTGCCTGCTTATCAACGCTTTCCGCCGCAGGTAAAGCGAAAAAATCTAAAATGATATTAGCTTCATATTTTTGCGGCATGTTTAAGTGTATCGTATGCGTGATAGGCTATATTAACATGGGTGGCTTGAGTGTTACAGAAGATAAAAGTTTTGTGCCTCCAGGGCAGAGTTACTTTACAATCCATTAACGGATTATGTTAGCACTAGGAAAAATAAAAACGTACGATAGGTGAAACGTTAAAACCAGAGTTGATGTCTTCATCGTCCCTGGATAAGCGGTGAACCGTGATGAAACAACGCATATCAGGTCACCGATTTTTCTCAAATACTGCAGTATTATCGTTGGCAAGCTCACAACTGGAGTTATGTGATGTGAAGCACTATGAAATATATATATAAATATATACGTTTGATTAAAAATAACGCCATACATTTTAGTTAAGATATCTTTATTGAGTTTCTCATGCATTCTAACTTTAAAAATAGTCTCTTGGTCCGTCTGATGAAGAAGTTGTCCAAAACTGCTGGTGCTGATTCGGTAATGCATCCGTACCAGCTCATAAGTAACAAAATGTGGTACCTGTTCCATTTCCGCCAAACCAATTTGCAACAAAGTTGTATGAACTGGAATTCTGGGTTAGATCAAAGCTAAAAGGAGAAGATTTTTGGGAGTTGGAAACGTGAATTACTGAACTTCAAATCCTGACGAAAGAAAGTAAATTTATTCCTCCCCGCGGGAAGGTTTTCATGGCATGATACAATTGGATCTGATGAGCTTAGCTAATACTAAATTACGTGTAATATTATCCAATAGATACAGCACAATCTACTATGCATAGCAAAAATTCAATACAATAATTGAATAAAGAAGAAACTTGATTACTTGACTTAAATAAAAAATTGTTCTAACCTGTAGTTATTTAGAGATTCATGTTGTCCTTAAATAAAACGCCTTATTGCTTCAACGGAAGCTACTATCACTACAAAATTTCGGAGCAGAGAACAAATATTGGTTATTTTTATACAAGTGACATTGTTAAAAAGAATTGTGGCTAATGAGAAGATACTTAAAGACTAGAAGTGGTCATTGAGCATAATTCCTTATAACTACAACGCAAGCTGCCGTATAGTTCTATTTTAATTAATCATATCGGATGGCCGCCCGCGTAAATATACATATTTACATAGCACTCATTACCGAGCAGGGTAAATCACAATGTAAATAATGAACAGCGATTCACTCGCATGTATGCAGATAAGGTACATTTGTTAAAGACTAAAGCAATAGACGAAGAGAAGTTTGTTGAGATTAACCACATAACTACGTTTGTCCATGCTATTATGTTGAATGTCATGAGGAATATACAAGATAGGAGAAGCAATTTAAAGACTTCGCTGATCCATGGACGTAACTTCTTATCACTAAAATGCAGGCTGCTCTATAAATCTAACACAAATTATGGAAAGAGGACAGTTGAGATCAATCAAGTATACATATTTTTTCCTGTGTTGCCTGAGTCTTAAATAATAGATATAACACACACAACTTAAAAAAAACGCTTGTTATGTTTTGTCGCTTGGTTTAACTGGTTCTGAAAGATTTGCCAGCCACCTGCTTTGAAGAGGTCGTGTTTGGGCGAGACTGGAAGAGGCGCTTTCAGGTCATCAGGTAGAGTTTTCCATAAGAAAGCTCCAGATACAGACAGCGCCATTTTTCCAATTTGGGAGGGTAAATCATTTTTACTTTGAGAACTGTTGTCTAAGTTCGTATCATTACGGGGGAATTAAAATCTATCAGCAAAACTACGCTTATCATACAAAGAGTGAAATACACAAATGGCATCATCAAGTTCTAATTTAGCCTCGATGCGCGGCCGTCGTAATTTTTCAAGAAGAGGACTTGCGTGATCCTGTTTTTGGAAATCTACCAGTAAGAACTAATTTTGCAGCGAAGTTAAGGCATCACTAGAGATCGGTAAGGTTTTTTGGAGATGTTTTATCCCAGATAAGACTAAAGTAGTTATAATGGGAGAGAACTAGTGATTGTACGAATAAGAGGAGTGCTTTTTCATCTAATTTACACTACTTTTGCAAAATTAGCTTAACTACTGTAGAAATTAATCTATTTTTGCGGTAGCTTTATCTGTTCATAAAGATGCGGCTATGTTTCGCATGGCATGGCCGTGCTCACCTTTCGATGTCATAATATAAAAGACAAGCAAGCCAGTGAAATATATCCTACATAGTAGAGTTGCACACCAGCACAAGCAGCAACAATGAAGGGGAATCCTGTCGATTGCTTCATCCTCATTTCTGTCGGCCAGGCGCACTAGTATATAAAAGTACGACGGTAATTATTAGTGGACTACGAATCAACCAATTTCTATTTCATCGTATTTTATTTCGCATGATACAAAAATATTTTTTAGAAATATTTGCGCCTGTTCTAAACTTGGCGAATTTCAAAAATTTTTCCTATTCAGCTAGTCAGATAAATAGAAATTTATTAGGTGTCATGTGACTTGCATACATCTCCACAAAAGTCGTATTGAAAAGCACCTTTTTTAGGGTAAAAAAAAAACGCTTGATAGAACACTATAATCTTGGTCACAAGGGGCTCCAGTGACGGCCAACAAATTGAGGACCGATCTATTACTTCCTCGGTAGAGTGATTCTCTGCTGCGTGTGTGATGGACCGATTCGTTTTCTGCTGCCTGACTTCTCCTCCTGAGTATCAGAAACAGAAGGCTGACTTCTGACGCCACAACGAGCAGACGAACAGCAGACATGTGGTCTCACTGCTGTTTACGAGCTCGTACTCGAATGAGTACATTCAATAGGAATGGCTCTGGCGCGAAAAGTTTGAAATGAAAAGTAGAAAATAGAGCAAAGCTCTTCTGTCATACAATAGCCCTTGGTCATAAGAAGCTGCAAAAAACTGCACTTAAGATCATTACCACAACTCGGAGAGGCATCTAAGAACTACAGCCCAGATTTCCACTCGAAAAGTAAGCAGTGATATGTATTAGAATAGTATTAAAGTACGATTTCCCCTCGTAAAGTTAAATGTATTAGGAATAAGTAAAATATTACAGCAGCATACGATTGTCTATAGAACAATAAAGCATGCAAATGAAAACATAGGAAATATGATGACCGACCACGAAGTAACGTGCATAAAATACAAGTAAAATAGCAAAAGGCAATTTCTGCTAGAGAAGTAAGATGCGTAAAAAAGGAAAGAGATACGATCGATTATCGTAGTGTGAAGAGTAGAGAACACAGTTATAGACTGGCTAAAACTCCAGAAAAAAATGTATTGATGAATTTTTATCGTTTTAGAGACAACATAAATTATATTTCAGAGCTAGATAATACTGAAGATATTTGGGGGTTAATACTGTTTAAATTAGTGGACCCGCTAATCATAGTTGATATCTCCATATTAGGAACGAATAAGAATTTGAAAAGCAGTGAACTTGTCTGTTATGCACAAGATAAAAAAAAATTCCTATGCGTGACGAGGTCTCACGGCGTCGTAAGACTATAATGTGAACCGGCCAAGAGAGTTGTGCGTCTGCGTCTGTCTATGCCGCATCACTGAGGCTGACACCTTCTTCCAAACCTCTTGATTTGTCCCTAGGAAGATATTCAAAACCTCTTGATTTGTTCATAGGAAGATATGATATTCCAGATCTCTGGAGTTGTACATAGGGAGAATGCATGGTAGGCGCTTCACGAGCAACGCCATGGCAGTATAAGGCGGTGTCTGCATAAAGGGTCATGGAAGTTAGTTATTAAAGTCAAAGTTTAACTTTCGCTCTCCAAAACAAAGTGAACCAATGAGAAGAACAGAGATGGGACATGAAGTACGTTAAGCAAAAGCAAGGGTTTAAAATAGAACAAGAGCCATCAACGAATGAAAAATTGAACCAATAAATTCAATAGAGTTCATACCAGGAGTCAACAAGGGTAAAAAAAATGCAATTAAAATATCATCTACCAACAGTTCAAAGAAGGAGAACTAAATATCAACAGGAGTCGACAGAAAACGACCACAAAGTAGAAAGGTTTCCTACAAAGACATTAAATAAAGAAGGTTCCAAAGAAGAATAAAACCCCAGGTATCAGTGTCACGAGTCGTAGACAATAGCAAGCAGTACGTTAGTGCGAGGTCAGAGAAGAGTCGCCCACCTTAGTGTCGTGTTGTGAAACATGGCCTCATTCTTCCTCCTGCTTATCTGGCGCGACCATCTTAATGTGGCATCGCTGAGGAGGTTCTTAGCTATACTGAGTCTTGTTGCGGAACTCGGCGATAAAATGCTCTTGCGCTGAGCTCTACAACGCCAGGCTTACAGTGCGACTCTTGACACATTGTATTTGCTTACTTAGGTAGTTCTTATAAAAAGGGCAGAACAGAAGATCTTCTGCACAGAAATGTAAAATGACGCGTTAGCGTTGATATAGGTTGTTCTTACGAGAAGGGCAGAGAAGAAGATCTTTTGTACTGAAATGCAAAAATTACTTCTGTCTTAGGTAGTTTTCACATAAGAGGTTAAGGAGCAAGGTCTTTTTTTTAGAAATGCAGAAATGAAACGTCGTTTTCGCTTATTTAGTAATTCTACAAAGGCGCACTGAGCAAGATTCTTTGGACAGTAAGCAAAAATGGCTTTGTTTTAACTTACATACATAAGAAGTTACTGCAGGCTTTCAACGCAGAGTACAACATTTCTTTTAAACATCAACAGTAATACTACGTAACTTGGACGCTCTAAGACAAAAAAGAAGTTTTTTTTTTTCAAAGGAAAGTTCAGTCTCATGAAGGCACTGTTTGAGACTAAACATACTAAACGGTAATGTTTTTGAATTGTTTGATAGTATTATAAGCTAGATCAGAAAATTATTTTTAAAAAATATCTCGGCGCTCACATGGAGGAGAGAACAGGCACGGCAGCGACTGTAGCGCTGAGGCCGCCGCATGAAGCAAACCTGCGTCGCTGCCAGAATATTTGTGGCTTGAATTTTTACGATCCATTCAGAAGTTAAGCTAAGTATTAATAAAGTTAGGATATGCTGGAGAGCAGTGACAAAAGCGCTTGCAGTGGTTCACAAAACTGAGCTCAAGTATCAATTAAAGGAACGGCAGAGGACATTACCGGGCGAGCGTACCTCCTCTACAGCGTCCTAAACTTTTGTCGTAACGACGACGTTCTTCCGCTGCACCGCAGGTAAAGGCTTGTGCCTGGAGATCCTCAGTTTGGTTGGACCGCGACACCGCAGGTAATACTTGTAGCTGAAGATCCTCAGTTTGGTAGGATAGTTACAACAGCGGTAAATTTTCCCCTTTGTTGGCGTATTGGAAATATCACTCCTATTCTCATAGGTCCAGCACATGTCGCCTAATGTTGCCCATTATCGTTCCTTACATTAATATCCTTTTTGTCGCCGGTGTCTGAGAAATTGGTAGCTTGTAAGCGGAGTCGCAACGCTGAGGTGCTGGACTACTGCCTACAGGTTAGTTTGGATACAAAATTGGCTTAGGCTGCTATTACGTACTGTTGTCTGTTTCACACCATTTACAGTCGGCCCTGGACTGTCGTTCTGAAGCCCTCCTAGTTCAGATGGACTTGAGTACGGTGTTCGACAGGGTCTGCTACATAAGTTGGAGTCGTTTGGTGTCAGCGGTAGGGTTTCATCAGTCATTCATGATTTTGTTCTCAGCGAACACCGAGTGTGTCCGTAGATGACTTTGAGTGCCTCAGCCTCGGTGATTTCGGGCGTTCCTCAGGGTAGCGTGCTTGGCTCGCTGCTGTTTGTTCTGTACACTAGCGACATGTTTTCTTGGTTGAAGAACACGATGATCAACTATGTTGACGATTCCGCTTTGATAGCTGTGATATCGACTCCCAGCATCCGTAATGTGGACGCTCAGTCTCTAAATATTAACTTGTTGTGCATGAGTGCATGGTGCTCTGCCTCTGCCTGGAGTATGACCCTCGAGCAAGGCAAGAGTAAGTCTATAATTATCAGTATTTCTCCCACACTCTTACACAAGCATACACGGTACACCTCTGAAAATAGATAATACGGTGCTTGAGAGGCTTAGCTTTTTGGCAATTCTTGGTGTCCTGTTTGATGAGATGCTTACGTTTGAATCGCTTACTACAAGCCTTGTGTGCACGAGCTTTGAGTAAGATTGGTCTTCTACGTAGGTGAATGCTGTGTTCGGTGACAGGGATATATAGTCACTTGATACTTTTATGCATTTCTGCTGCTTTTTTTGGAAAAATTGCTCACCGGTCTGGACTTCGGGTGCAGTAAGTAGTAAGTCACTTGCGTCTGCTGGACCGACTTGTTAGCTCAGCCAGCGGGCTGTGTGCTGAGAGTAATCTGGTGAATCTGTCCCATTGGCGGACAAGGGTTTCCTGGTGTAGCTATGTTTTATTTAAGGTGTTCAATTACGCAACGAGAAACATTGGTTGTATTCTACTATCCCTGCTCTCAATGTCTTTGGAAGAAACACACGAGCTGCGGCTAATAAACAATTTACATTGGTTCACCACAATTTACACTGGTGGTGAAGTTAGAAATTTCAGTCGGTGTTTCCTACCCTGGTCTACTTTGAGCTGAAATTCAGCGTCAGGATTCGTGCTCGGCCATATGGATCTACAGGCGTTTATATCAGCTGTGAAGGGTTTTTCGATGGATTTTTACCAGCGTCTTGGGCTTCCTGGTGTTACATAGAGTTTCATTTGGGTACCATTACCTGACCGTTGAGGCCCGGATGTGATGATAATAATAAAGGCATATGATTGGAGAAACATGGAACTCTTACACAAGGGTGTTCCTACACAGGATCAACGCGGACGAGAACAGCAAGTCGCGGCAAAAAGAGGAAGAATAGAACGAAGCATCATTAGAAGGAGTTTGAAAATAGAAGAAAGCAAAGGGAGCAAAGGAAGATGTCACGGAAAAGCTCAAATGAAGCGAAAATGACCTAATATACCATCTATACTAAGCCTAAGGTTCACCTATACCTCCCTGAGGCTTTCCTCGAGATTTCATGGTGCACGAGAGGGAAGCACAACTTGCAGCTTAAGCTCGGAACGCCGAGAAAAAAAAAAAAAAGAAAAAAAAAAACACCAGCTCAGGAGAGGAGAGGAGAGGAAGGTCACAATAAATATTGTCAGAGACCGAATCGTGGATTTCTCCACTGAGTGGAGGTATTCAGTTTTTATTACTAGAGGAAGAAAGAAAAAAAGCAAGAAAAGAAGCACAAAGGGCCCTAAAGACAGATGTCACGGAGGCTAGCTCTAAGGTTACATTAACATTGCAATTCGTTTATTGGTGGTGCCGCATCCATGGCATACGAGTGAGGTAAGAGGCCCTAATGTAGCCCTTATATCCTTAGGCTGTGACATACGAGTTAGGTGAGACAACCTAACATAACCCTATATGTCTTAGGCTTTAGTTACTAAGAAGGAAATACCTAACTAAGAAATTTCTTGACCTACAGGATCGACAGTACTATTTCTGCGTATTACTGGCATTTAATCCTGGGAACCAGTATTTTTTCTATGTAAAACGTATATTTTAACCTGCAATAGAATACTTCAAAACATAACAAACAACGCCTAAAATATCGTATGCATCATGGCACATTACTCAAAACAATTTCGGCTAAAAAGTTACAGCAAAGTTGTAGCTGTTGTTTCAGTTATATAGATAGGGCAAGTTTGGTTAAATAGACAGAGCAATTTCGGCTAAATCAACAGGGCAATTCCGGCTAAATCGACAGGGCAATTCCGGTTAAATCGACAGGGCAATTTCGGTTAAATAGACCGGGCAATTTCGGCTACAAGACAAGGCAATCTCGGCTAAATAGACGGGGCAATTTCAGCTAAATTGCCAGGGCAAGTTCGGTCTAATATGCCCATGAACAGGTAGTAAAATCAATTTAAAACTGACTTTAACACGAGACGCCAGCTAAGAACGCTGCAGTGATCGTCTTTCACACTCAAGACAGATAATTAAATTTAATTTATCCAATACGTAGAGAAATTTTTTTGGGGAAAACACGACTCAATAAGTGCAGGAGTAACAGCATCCTACAGTCTAGTACCCTTATTTGTTCAAGTTAGGGCAATAAGATAAATTGCAAACTACTACTGGACGCACTTCCGCTTCAACGTAATTCGTAAACATAAAGACTCTAACGCAAAACTCTTAAGCGGTCATAATCAATATATGCTACCTATTTGCTTGGAAATTAAGTTCTTGCCGGTTTATTAAGATTTTGGGATGTGTTGCATTTTTTAATAATTATTTGGGAATCTACTTTTTGAAAATTTGTATTTTNTCAACGTAATTCGTAAACATAAAGACTAACGCAAAACTCTTAAGCGGTCATAATCAATATATGCTACCTATTTGCTTGGAAATTAAGTTCTTGCCGGTTTATTAAGATTTTGGGATGTGTTGCATTTTTTAATAATTATTTGGGAAACTACTTTTTGAAAATTTGTATTTTCAAAACCGTTGCAGTCTACTTTTCGTGTTTTCGAGCAGTCTTAGTTAATTTCTGTATAGTTTCAGCTCGCCAAGATGGAATGTCAAGTAGAGAAAAATAAGCATTGTCCACATCTCCTTCTTTTTGCTTTTAACCCAGGTTCTGAGGAAACAGAAGTTGCTCACGATATTAGCGCTGTGTATGGATGGAGAGGGTGTCATAGCTGAAAGGACCGCTGGTTATTAGTTTGCCAAGATCAAAATTGGAAATTTTGATCTCAGAGACTCAGCCCGCAGTGGTCGTCCAATTGAGATCTATGAGGAACGATTAAACTATCTTTTCCACGGTAATCCTCGGCAAACGACTGGCAGAGAAAATGAAATGCTCGACACTGCTAAATAGAAGCCTCTTTCAGTTGATGGGAAAGGTCCAGTAGTATAGATCATGGGTTGCGCATGCAACAAAAATCAATCGTCACACTTCATCTTATGGACAGAGGCAACAATTCCTTTACAGAATCTCTACTAGAGACGAAAAATGGTGCCTGTATATCAATATGAAGCACTGCAAGGAGGAATATCTTAGCCAGGTAAACAGGCGACACCCAGTGTGAAGCACGATCTTCATCCGCGTAAAGCGATGTTATGCGTATGTGGTGAGACTGATAGGGGTTTGTTCATTACGAATTGCTTGAACGGAATCAAATGTTCAATGCAGAACTCTATGTTGAACAGAGGGAACGACTAAAGACGGCTATTCGTGAGAAACGATCTAATCAGTAGCATGGAGTTCTTTTGCTGCAAAACGATGCTCGCCTTCTTATCGCCAATATGGCAAAACGGTAAGCACTTAGTTTGCAACCTTATGTAAAAGAATTTCAAATTAACATCATACGCTGCCTTAGTAAATGAAGTGATTAGCAATTAAACTGATGAAAACCGAGGGAAATGAATATACGGCTCCAAAACAAAGTGACACAGCGGTCGTTCCTTGAATTTAACTCGTAAATTTGTATAGTTTATACAGTCAGTACTATTGAAAAATTACAAAATGAAGGTAAGACTCGAAAACAGAATGCCGCAGCGATCGTCCCTCGGATCCAATACAGCAGATTTAACTAAGAAATTCGTCCAAATACTCGGGGCAGGAAGATCAGCTTAGACGAATTGGAGCGTCTGTCTCAGAGGACGCCGGAGAAATGAGCTCCAGAGCGTCGCAGGGGCACCAGAGAAATTGTTGAGCTGGAAATGATGAGAGAACATCGGAGGGGAACAAATGGACGACGGCACCAGTCCCAAGTATTTTGCATTTTCGACATAAATTGAAGCTGTTCATTAATCCTCGAGAGCTTAAGTAGCTCGAGGGATTAGGCCGGTTTGAAAATTAAAACATGGTCACTGACTGCCGTAATAATGGAGGACAAAAGGAACAGTTAACCGCATGACAAAATATAAGGAGTTACGACGGGTTTGAATCGCGCAGTTAGATCGAAATATTCGAAACCGAAGAATTCTTCAACATAGTCAAAGTAAATCGCTGAACTGTATTGTTGCCCGAAACATAAGTGCTGACCTCTGGAGGCGCAAATTTGGATTAAGTTACTGGATTTGGATGCAAACCGATTGCGCTTGAGAACGCTGAAAAATTAAACTCAATCTTACGGAACATGATGGATTGAGTTTCCAGCCGTCTCTACGCAGTCGGTTTGCGATCATTTGAACACAAAGTGAGATGTGAGAGCACATAATTGCAATTCTGGACAAGCTAAAGCTCAACGGCTTTATCTCGATCTAATGTCGCGGATTTAACGCGTTCTAAGCTAACTTGACCCCTTCTTCCAATTCTAATATACAAAAATACTTCTGCCGCTAACTTTGTAGCATGCGTTTGGCATTTAGCCCTACAATAATGTATAAAATAGCGGTTGAGACTGATATATAGGAAACCTATGCATTTCCATGTTTTGAGGTGAAAAAAGTGCCGTGCAGTACTAATTTTGCATTATAAATTACCAATTTATGAACTACACAGATCTAGTCTAGAGTCGCACAGACCGAGGAAGCCACAACTCTTTTTGACAGGCTCACAAATGCAAAGTTAAGATTCGTACAAGAGCAGAAAGATAAGCCAAATTTTAAGTGGAAGAAAGTTTTTCAACTGATGGAGCTAAGATGGAGTTGCTTGGTCGTAATTTTCGGAATCGGAATCATGCATGGAAGAAAGAGGATGAAGCGTACGTAGCAAAGAACACAATACACACTATCAAATTTGGTGATAATACTATTATGGTTTGGGACTCCATTTCTATGGCTTGGGACTGCATTTCTGCAACAAGTGTGTTTATCAATTATATAATCGGTTAAATGTATGCAGCAAAATATTAGCAAATCCTAAGAGAAAAAGGGGAAATTTAGTGCCTTCTGTAGAGAGCCTCGGGCTTCCACCTGACTGGTTTTTCCAGGAAGACAAGGATCCCGCGGGTGCTGTTCGGACTACGAAGAATGGTTTGCTAAAAACAACTATGGCATCTGACGATGGGCGAGCCGCTCCCTGGATCTGAATCCAAATGAGAACTTGCATGTGGCGACATTTGAAAATTAAAATCCGGAAAAGAAATCTCACAATATCACAAATCTTAAGCCAATTTTCCAGGACGAATGGAGGAAAATAACTACTAAAGTACGCGAATCGTTAATTAAAACAGATAAAAACAGATTGGTTGCTGTTGAAGTTGATGAAGACGTCACTACAGAATATTAAATGGAGATAACATGTTTTTCTGCTGTATGATGGTTGTTTCACCCTTGAAAATTAGGATATTGCGAAATTTTCCTAGGCATTTAGTATCATTTAGTTTCATATGCATACATTGGTAGAGTGCACTTATATACAGTAACTTTATTTTCATTTTGTTCACGTACTACATAATACAACTAAAAATATTAAACATTTTCATGTGCACGAACACTTTGTTTCTCCAAGCTTTATATACATACAAGATACAATTTGTTTCATTTTGAGAGCCTGATGACAGGTAACGAAGAACTAAAGGAGCATCGACTTCAAGTATAGGAACTGACTCAATAAAAGAATTACATTAGCGGTCTTCAAGAGAAGTAAGAAAGAAATGTTACGTAACAAAGAATGAATATGTAGACATGAAAGATGTCAAAAGGGCTGCTCATAGAACGCATCATACTTGACTGTTAGCTTGAAATCTGTTTTTTTTTATCCGCCATATATATAAACATAGTATATATACCGTTGTTCTCACGTATATTAATTGAATCTTCCCTAACTTCTCGCAAATTAGCTGTTCTAAGAGTGGAAGAAAGAAGAGACAGAGTATGCCGAGAGAAAAGAAGAACTTACGCGCGAGAGCGTTCCCATATGGGATCACCGAGCATGGGAGCAGCAAATCGGGAAAGAACAGGAAGAGCAAGCTCATCTATAGGATTAGCAAGACGCAAGGAAGCAAAGAGGGCATGAAGGAAAGACGTTCCAAAGACATGGCTAATGCTAAGGTAATCAATGGAAACCCCCTGGGGGCGCTGCTCCCCATAACATAGGATGAGCGTACTCAACTAACTTAACCCTATAACTTATGGTCCATCTTATGCCCCTTCGCCAAATTTGTGTGTGTATATTACCAAGCGAAGAAATAAAAGAATATTGAGACACCAAAATTACTTGAAATTTATCTAATTTTGTCGCCTACTGAACACATATTGACTGATACGTATTCCTTACAGATAATTACGTTCTTACATCACTATGAACAATAATCCAGTTTTTTTGGGGGGATTCGCATGTTAATGAAACTATACCTATAGACATTTACATAAATTTACCTTAGAACAGATGTAGGTGCGTCACCAGTCAAGTATGTGGCGTATGGGCTGTCTACCTTCAAAGTAAAATGTTAATGAGCAATTAATAGAGATGCTACTTCTGCAGAACCGCGACACGAAAGAGACCAGCATATTAATAACCAAATATATAATATATTGATACATGAGTTACCTTAATCTGTAACTGCAATATGCAAATATAAGAATTAAGTATGTAAATGCAAGGCCTCGCCTTTAAAATGGGGGTTATTTTTGTAGTTGAGTGAATGCATTGTTGAAGCCTTCGTATCGTGGTATTTTAATGTTATTTATTGTATCGAATTCTACAAAATATGTATGTATTATAGATGCATATGTGACACATATATGAGCTAGCGTCACTTCGGTACTGCTGCGACATTTAGCAACGGTTGCCGTTGACAATGTTGCACATATCAAAGCAGGGGGATAGCTGAGGCGAACATTAAATTTCATTTTGAAGGTAACCCTTTTAAGACATGAAATGGCATAAGGTACACGGTAGTTCAAAGGAACAAAAAGTGTGAATCGGAACCTAAAGGCGAATAGTTAGAGTATAAAAGTTGCTATAGTTCTAATATCTTGTAATGCAATACGTGGTATGCATATTCATAAATATGATACACCTTTTGAATAAAATCACTTTTTCTGTTCAATACATTCCCAAGTAAAAAAATTAAAAGTATAACACCGCAGATAAAAATCCCGTATTATCAAGTTTTCATGCTTATTAATCACTAAAGTATTATTTGATTATTTCCAGAAAAACGAATTCTTACTGCTCAATCGGCAAAATTATATAAGCCACCACTATTCGGCCATTTTCGGTGAAATTGGATGAAGAAGTTCGCAAAACCTATACTGTCCATTAAAACAGGAAAGCTTTAAAAACATATAAGTTCGCCATTAACTTAGTTGAAATGACATAATAGAGATAAATGTGCAAGGATGGCAAGTCCATATATACGAGTGTTGCCTGCAGCTTGCACCTGGCGCACAAGTTTAGCGCTAGGCAGGTAAGGGCTTTCTTTGTTAGACAAAACTTTTTCCCTCGTAAAAGAAAAATAGTACTTATGTAAGGTAATAAAGAATCCAATTTCTCAAGTTCAGGTCAGAAATGGACCATCAAATATTACTGCTCACGGACGTGGGGAAAAAGTTACGCTCTTTCTCTTACAAAATGACTTGCCGGGGCTTCATCAATACTTGGAGGCTGCTCCTTTCTAAAATACGAACTGTCGGATATTGCTCAGAGATATCCAGCTGCTAAATCTGATCGTGAAACCTCGCAAAAGAAATTTTATTTCTTCCAGCATTTCCTAAGAAAACTTGTCTTGTAAGTCTTTAAAAAAATATACCATCTGCTGATAGAGGTATGAGACAGATATGTTCCCGCTTTACATAACAATAAATGTTTTCCAGAGAAAACTGGAAAATCCTCAAAACGATATTCTCCCGGATTTTAAATAAACGAGAAGTGATGCTAATGGTACGTTACTGCAGTAAATTATTCCAAGAAAACTTGGAAATTTTTTTTTAAATAGTAAGCCTTCTTCTAGCACAGACGCAAGAAACTGATGTCACGATGGCAATATTAAGCAAATTTTTCAGAGATAAGTTGGAAATCTGCAAAAGTGCAACGTTTTCTGAAAAAATCTAGGAATGCTTCAGAGAATATACTAGTCTATCGAGAAAACCAGGCCAGGGGACAAGAATATTCTCTCTTCAGGGTAGAAACGTGAAAATTGTTTCTTTAGCAATAAATTTACAGTAGATATGGAAGAGACAGCAGCAGTGTAACAGAGCTGCTAAATCTAAATTTCGAAATTGCTATATTCCTGACACAGTGAAATCAAAGTTACTCTACCAAATGTATTGTTTTCGGGGCAGTCTCAGATCACTCCGAGGCTACTGCCCCAGCGTACATAAGTTCCAATTCTGAGCAGCAACATAGCATAATCTGTAGGTAATAAGTCCAACGAAATGTCGAATTGAGACGAAGACGTCAGAGTGACGTGGGATTGCATAGAAAGCTGCACATTACTGCAGCATAGTTTTCATTTCAGTTTCATGTCACTCTTACGTCTGCAGGTGTTGCGATAGAAATTTGTAGTCCTGCACTTTTGAGTTTTCACCGTTACGAAAAAAAAAGCTGCAGTACTGCCCCTAACTTTATGCGGTGCAAACCGGAGAGAAGAAAATCTCCCAGACGCGGGTGTGTGTCTAGGAAGCCTTGAACAAACTCGCAGATTTCAAGTTGTGGTACATCAACGCCAGAATTCTTTGCCACGTCACAAAGTAAAGCTGACAGAGGAAGGTAAATTAACTAAGGCGCTTATCGTCCAGTTACACTTGTGGAGAGACGGCGAGATTTTCTTCCGACTTGGCTCACAGCAAGTACAGTACGAGGATCGGCACTCGTTGTGGTACGACTAAAAAGAGCAGGTGCTGTGCATGAACTGGGACATTTTTTAGACCAAAATCCCAACAGGCGATGCCTCTGAATTAGCGTATCCTGTAGCCCGATACAATACACTTGTTGTTGCATGAAAATTAGCTCTTGCTGCAGCCCGAACTCAAAGCTCTTGATGCACTGAAGTAAACAATTTTCGTACAGTAGCTCAACATAACAGTAGCTGTTGTGTATGAATTGGTATTTCTCTACAACCAAACAAAAGCAGGAGATTTACTTTAATCAACATGTTTTGCAGCTCGAAATCTCCGTTGATGTTGTATTTGTAGCAGACGTTTCTCGGCAGAAAATCATCCCCACTGTTGTCACGGTGGACCCGCACAGTATACGAACGGAATCCACATATATGAAGATTTTTACGGGAAATAATGGGAAATAATGAGACAGTTACAAGTTAGCCTCCAAAAGCCTCTGGTGCGTTCGGTTACTTCAGCACATTTCTGCGTCACAAATCAGCCTGTAGTAAAATTTAAAATTAATCTGTTACTAAAATCTAGTGAGTGCAATGATAGTCCGCAAAGTACATCAAATTATTCCGAGTTTTTTTTTCAGTTACCCTACCACTCCGATGAATGCAAATTAGCTGCTTGGAAACATTTTTCAATCCATTACTTGTCGCCTGGGGTGACATCGTGGCAAATTTTCATGTGTGTAATTTTAGCGAAAGTGCCTACTACAGTATGTGCCGTTCATTATAATCATTAGTTTAGCATTTTTTCAATTTAGCTAAATATGCTAGTATAAATCTTTCAGGCGTCTCTGCTCGCGTTATATGACTGGTGATTTTTGAAACGCCTTTTTCTCGTTCTTGACACGTCATGAATTGGTGGTACTCGCAGTATTACAGTAGATGAATTGCAGCTCCAACAAAGCAACAGTCACGTCCAGGGCTTTTCTTTTTTTTTTGCTAGTTCAACATTGCTCTCGATTCCTTAAATTCGGCTTCGGCACTGAGTTTATATTTAAATTTTTTTGTGGTAAACGGTAACGCTAAGCTGACGTGAACGCGGTAGCGACCGCTGCAACAGGTGATTTAACCACAGAACTACGCGATTTCTTCAAAACCGCTTAATCTTCGAGTTAACTGTTGAACATTGACTTCTGTAATGCGGAATTTTCATTTAAAAGAGTTACTATAATATCATCACCATACATCTAAGGAGTAGTACCATCTTTTAATAAAAGCTGTCCCGCGGTTGCCAAGTGATGATATACATACTGTATATTCCTCTACGCCTGGCGCTGTAGAGTAAGGTCATCGAAAACCCCAACATCCCCCAGATCCACCTGAACCATCCCTGAGCCATGTTTCTTAGCACTGTTCTACTCTTTAACATTGTTAGGCAGTACAATAAATGAACAGTGGTGCATATTGAGCTTCTTAACGTTTTGTAAGCTGGAAAATTTTATAATAATCGCCCGTATAATGCACAAACGCTTGCTTGTGATTAGATATGTAATGTCACGAGACATAAGGAAATGTATACTAACACCATCCCAACGTTTTTAACCTGCACATAGTTATTTAGTTTATTCAACGTTCAAAGTTCCATGTGTGAACGACATTCTTGACCCAAAAATGAGTAAGAAAGAAGGTATATGTGTATAACAAGCAGAACGCAGAACCCAAAGATAGAACATCAGCACACGTGGAACAGGATTATTCATATTATCAAAGTTAATTTCAGCCTCTCTAGCTCTTGCAATGATGTTGTAATAGAAGAAGGAGTTACATTTAGTATGTCGAGAGAAACGTGGAACTCATACATGAAGGCGCTCCCCCACGTGTTCCACGCATATGGGCACTACAAAAAATAATAAAACAAAATAACATAAGTGGGAGGAAGGAGACGGAAGGACGTAATGTGGGTACGGAAGCAAGATGTCCCAAGATCTGCGAAGGCTAAAGTAACCTACAGGTCGCCCTGGGGGCGTTGCTCCCCATAACCCTGGCTGGGCGAATTAAGCATACTCCAGACCTATGGCTCATCCTTTACCATCTCAGGAGTATGGGAAAAGGAAGTTGAAAAAGAAGAGAAAGAGCAGAAAAAATATTGGTAGAAAGGTATCCAGAAATCTTATTGCGGCTAATATAAGCTCTGGAGTTCGAGTGGCAGCGCGAGTCCCACGTAATAGAAATAAAATATGCAAAAGCTGTGCCTCATAATCATGGTAAGATGTTGGCTTGATATCATATAGTTGCATGTGAATGTCTCAAAAAATAATTTACGACTGCTAAAACCAACAAATTTGCTGAAACTAGACAAATCCTGAACTCATGTGGTATACAGTTCTCCAATATATATACATATATAGAAGGAATGAGGGTCTGAAAACGGCAATATTACTGTTTTTGTTGCAACTAAGTACAGAATAACACACATCCTTAAAATTCATTATTTCATGAGTTAGTTTTCC
The DNA here is from genome assembly GCA_001587735.2 of Parhyale hawaiensis. Classification (NCBI taxonomy): domain Eukaryota; kingdom Metazoa; phylum Arthropoda; class Malacostraca; order Amphipoda; family Hyalidae; genus Parhyale; species Parhyale hawaiensis. The sequence goes on from LQNS02276620.1 coordinate 4,547,169, forward strand.
ATGATATTCACGATAAAACGAAAATGAATAAATTTTGAAGAATAAAATGCACTGAAATATAAAAAATGCAACGTTGAAAGAAATGAGAGCCATCGGATGTGAAAATCCCAATTCGTGGTAACTGATATCTGTTGTTATTTTGCATTTGTAGTTATGATGGACAAAAAACAAGAGAACATACAATGCTGAGAAATTGAGAATTATAGAACACGTCTCAGGTCGTGCGCCAAAAAGACACCACAAACAAAATACGCGCGTCTTGGGCCTCTAAACATGACGCCAGTGTGCACAGGGAGTCTTTAAGGCACCAATTACGAAGGTCTTGCTGGCAGTAGACCGTTTGCTAAGCGGCATCTAAGTCAACAAGCAGCTTGGAGTCGCTTGTAAATCGCACGTCTCAGCAACCAATAAGTTTGCTTGCTGCCTGGACACAGCGTCCTCTATGGACCGGAGCGAGACTCTGAAAGCACTGGAGTTGGGGCAGTGCTAGGTAAGGTGAGAACACCAGATGGATCAGTGCTAGGTAAGGTGAGAACAGCAAATGGATCTATGCTAGGTAAGGTGTCTTGTCGTTTACCTAGTTACGAAGGTAACGTGAGAACAGCAAATGGATCAATGCTAGGTAACGTGAGAACAGCAAATGGATCTATGCTAGGTAAGGCGAGAACAGCAAATGGATCAATGCTAGGTAAGGTGAGAACAGCAAATGGATCTATCGATCCATTCCACTCTTGTCGTTTACCTAGATACGATCCATTCCACTCTTGTCGTTTACCTAGTTACGATCTTAGTCTTTCGTGCACACACCTAGTTTTGATAAATCTGATTCCTTCTTCCCCTACCTGTATTTTAAGCTGTTACCGTACGCATGGGATAGGTTATAAATATTGCATCAGTATTCAAGGCGGACCTCAGGTAGACAAAATTAAGCCTTCGAGGCTTGACAGATCCGAAACTAAGCTTTGGATTCGTCACTCTGAAACTTGTTGCAAGTTCTAGAGACAACGCAAATACGTTCAGCCTTGTCAAATCTCCGTTTTACGGAGCAAGAATGAGTTTCTGGATGTCCCAAGGGCAACCAATTGAATTGAGGGTAAATTCCTGAAACTCATTTAAACGGTTCGAAATCTGCTTACTTGCCTGAAGTTTCGAACAGGTCAAGCCTCAAAGGCTTAATTTCACTGCCCAGTCGAACTTGCCTATCTGAAGAGACGAGAGAGGGAGAGACGAAAGCAGACCACGAGAGCACAGGAGATGACGTAAAGGAAGAATTAAAATGCACAAACAGGGACCCTCGCTGAACTATGAACGCTCAGACTTGGACCATAACCAGAACTACAAGGCACAGGAATAGAACAAAGATGATAGCTTGACAGTGATGTAATTTCTTTTCCATATCTCCATTTAATTTAAACATGTGCAAGAGTATGACCTGTAATAGGTTTATTTATGAAAATAAATACGGAAGCCTTTACAACAGTTAAGTTTAAGTTAGCAATAAATTACGCTTCTACGTTATATCGTGCCCTTATGTAGAAAGCCATGGAGGTAGATAACTCCACTTTCTAAATAAAAACAAAAACTGCGCAAGCTTTGTTAAACCGAATTATTTCAGATGAAAGTTGCACTTAGCGGCTACAATTAAACCTCCGACAGACAACGTTTCAAAACTACAGGATTAGACGATGAAAAAACCTAAAGGGGCCGTTGCGATCGCAGGGATGGAATTCGATCCATGCCTCAGGAGAGATGGTCATCAAGAGATCATCGTCCTGGGGATCTGAGCCAAGAGCGAATGCAGAACTTCAAGGAAGGAGGGGGAATTGGGGCGTGAAATTACCTGCAACTGAGCCTGCGCTACGGTTGTGCCCAGGACTTTTTGTGATGTTAACCAATTGGACATTTTAAGTTTCAAGGAAGGAGAAATTAGCCTCAGAATTACCCGATAATCAGCCCCTACTGTACGTGTATGGTTGGCTATAAATATTTTTGGGGTTCTGAGCCAATGGCATATTAGGAGCTTGAAAGAAGTAATATGCGTCAAAAATCATTCAATCTCCGGTACGTCTGCACATAAATGTTATAGGTCTTTTGGCTAAGCAAGGAGCTCCTTAGAAGGAAGAATTGGAGTAAAAAATTATTATACAGTTTTCAACCCTTACCAATATATATATAATATATATATATGTAATATATATATACATTGAACAACGTGTGTCGAACTGGAAGACCAAGTTTCACTTAATTGGCTGCTTGCGGTATTTTTTAAGACATACCGTAGATATATATATGTACCTTCCAACAAACTAAAACTGGTAGCATTCCCACAACCAGAGAGGAGCTCTCTCGTGGGAAGTAGAAAATTAAAAAAAAAGAGTGGAGCACTACAATTCAGAAGTTGAGCTCTGTGTCTTCGTGTTGTGAGTCCTTCTTCTATGCAAAAACAGCTTACGTCGCTCGCAAGTAGTAAACTCGAACGCCTCGCGGCGTGAGACCATCACCCGCGATACGAGGCAAATTCAACACCGTCATTTTTGAAGGCCAGCTTACTCAGGAGCTTTCGCATTTTTCACATCTCAGTCAACCCACTTGACTGAAAATAATTGTGATGATGGCTCAACTCTTTCTGCCTCTTTATGGGTGTAGTTACAGATTCAACACCGTCATTTTTTATGGCCAGTTATCTCAAGATTTTTGTCGTTTTTCCCTTCTCAGTCAATCCACCTCACTGGCTGAAAAAAATTACTGTAAGCCCTCCGCAAAACGGACATACATCTGCCCAACGGACTTTTTCATTTTAGTCCGAAAGGCCCCATCCGTACGGCGGAAAAATCCAGTAAAAAGCCATTGTGCTGATCGCACTCAAAAAGAACGGAAAAACCATCTGGACAGCGGACAAATCCCATGTAATGAGTCCGGTGTGCCACAGGGGTTGTCCGTTGTGCAAGAGGGGAGAGTCCGATGTACGGATAGGATTGTTCGTTGTGGCAGAAGGGATTTTTCCCTACGGCACAACAGACCCAGCCACACAACGACCAAGGCGCCCCCCCCCCCGAGTGTCCGTTGTGCGGAAGGTTTACTGTATTATTATCACGATTCAATTTATTCTGCCACTTTTTGGGTGGGCAGACAATAAAATTCATCGTCGTCATTTTTGATGGCCAGCTAATTCTACTTGTTTTTGGCATTGTTCACATTTAGGTCATCATACCTTACTCCCTACAAAAAATATGAACATTGCTAAACTTCTTCTCCCTCTTTTTAGGTGGACAGGCAAATATACAAACTTAATTCTTCAACGAAAACATTATCACCGCTCTTAGATTCTCTCGCGGGTGATAATGAGTTGTGTTGCGCTGGAACTTTTTCCTGGCGTTTCCAGATGCAAGGTCGATCAAAATACGTTGAGAATAGCATTCTAATTAAAAATCTATGTGCTGATAAATATGAAATACCCACTGTGGTTTTGCAATAACTTGAAATTATAATAAATCGGAACATAAAGTTCGTTGCCAAGAAACAATATATATTTTTTCTCGCTCTACGGTGAAATCAGTTGATCAGAATTGGCTTAGGTTGGTGGGAAACCATAAGGTTCGTGTTCAGAAAACTTATTTGCAGTCGAGATTTTATCTATTGACGGTCTTCTCCTAGGCACACCATTATAACTAGATATATACCTATGCTATGATTTCGTACCCAGCCACACATGGATCTAAGTGTCATAACGGAATTAGGCTATAACTATCACATCCAGGGAAAAAACTTAACGGTATGTGGGTCGAGTCATGTGAAGTTGGTCTTCAATCTTGCTGGTGGGCGCACCACAGCACAGAAGAAAATATTGGCGGAGGGAAACGGTAAACACTTGACTCCAGGTGAAAAACAAGTTCGCGCTCTCCTTTGGTGCTTTGCGAAGTCTGCTAAAGCTCCCTAAGGGTCTGTTGCTAAGTAACCGTTTTTGCTTTTGAACTCTAGTGGAAACCTGTCACGTCATATGGCGAAGTTAATTTCTCAGTTCATCTGTATAATTTAAGAACCCTTTGCCTCCTGACGGCATCATCAGATACCACTCTCTATTTTTCCCTATACAAAAGCTATGCATCATGTAAATTACCCAAGACACTGACAGCATCTGTAGTAGCCGATGCAAAAAATACTGCTTTTTGCAAGTAAAACTAAATTTTTTCTCAAATATTTGTTTAACTAACCTATTTTTCATAAATTTAACAAAAAAAAAACGTGAAAAAAATGTTATCTGAATTTCAGGAGGCAAAGGGTTAACCCTTTTACTACTGACGTCATTTCCAGATATTAATGGATTTAATTATAGAAGGCAGAAGATTGTTACTTTTTTTAAGAACTATGACAGTGTCTCCAGATATCAATACCAGATTTTAATTATCTATTGCATATTTTTTCATCTCCATGAGAACTCAGCCGGCATATCCAAGTACCAATATCGGCTTTAAATAATCGAAAATAGTAATTAAATTGTTTCTTTGAGGACTTTAGTGACACCGGTAGCAGCCGGACCAAGCCATCTGACAACAGTCGAGTATCAGCTCGAGCTTAGCTCAAAGATGAGTCATTACGAACAGGTAGATAAGTTTTATTTCAGCGCAAATAAGTTACTGTCTACGCTGTTTTCAAAGTTTATACATCCCTATCGAAAATATAGGCGACACAAGAGAGGAAGGAACTAATGGACATGCAGTACATCGAGGAGGACAAGGCAATGACGCACTCGTAAAAAATCATCAGATTGGGAATAGAGATCATACCAAAGACTGCTATTGAGAGTAAGATAGATGAGGGAAACGAAGATTTCAAGAAAAAGCGATATTTCAAAGGTTTAACTTATACTAAAGCTAACCTACAGGAAGGACATCATGGAGGTCCGGATACGTGCTCAGCTCCTCGTTTTGATATGGCCCGATTTATTAGGGTATTTGTCTCAATTTATGTATTGGAAATAATTACCTATTTCTCAATGGTAATATCGTTTCCCGATTTCCAAATTTAATAAAAAAGAAAAAATAAATCAGTTCACTCAAAGTCATTGCACTTACAATTATTGAAAATAATATATAAGTATATATGCTACACTACTCCTTTATCTCCATGCTGAAAATAAAGGAGATACAATGGATCTCATCTCAATTATCAAAATGATCAGTATTCTATATTTCTCCTTAATTACTATATGCTGAAAATCATTACACTATTATTATTTTGGCATTCCTTACTACAGGTAATCAATATAGTCATCATTACGGCTGTGACGATATGCTCTTATATACAGAGAAGTCGATGATAACTCCAAAACAACAAATTGCATTAAGTAGAGGCTCCTACAGTGAACTGCTTCAGCAGGTTGTGTTCCCGCCATAGCTTTACGTTTGAGCTTTTTGTCGCTGTTTTGGAGTTATCACCGATTTCTCTGTCTATATGAGCGCATTGCCACAGCCCTAATCATCATGCTCTGTTGTAAATAGGTCTCCTCAGTTTCCACATCGAAAATAATCAGCACACTATAGAGAGCGCGCTTCAGGTCCGCAAGCTCAAGGATCGATGAGATCTCATGATGAGCAAGGGAGGGACTTTTTCTAGAAAATGAGGTCGCGTATCCAGATTAACGCTAAGCGTCTCTTCTTCGGACGGCTTAAAAAGACATCTCGATGAGGCTGGTTGGTTATAGACTATGGGGATATAATAAAGTAGACGCTGTAGACTTGGAAAATGAAAATGGCTCCAGTGATATGGGTAAAAAAAAAGTAAGTAAATCGCTCGCCAAAAAGAACGGCAAACTGACATCGTATATGGGCCACTTAGCTGCATAAAAAGCTGATCGCTGTGCTTTGGGAACATAAAAGAGACTAGCTTATGTGATGGTTAATGCTGCATAGACGCAATTACCGTTGTAGACTCGTAGGAGTAAAGTCACCGACGCTGTAAAGTAGTCAGAATGTAATCGAGCAAATTATACTCTGTCCATTTTATCAAGGCAGTTTGGGCGTGATCAAATTCCCCTACAGTGTAGCCAATTCTATGGGCATTTCTGAGATTTTGTTTAGCCCATATCTTAGCCCCGCCCACTATCTGCATATAGAAAATCGCAGAAATGCCCGTAGAATTGGCAACGCTGTTAGGATATTAGACCACGCCACAACTGCCTTCAGAGATGGACAGAGTATAGTATAGGATAAAGCTAAAAAGAAACGAAATCTATCTTTCTGTCTAGCCTTCTGTAACAAAGCCAAAGAGAAGAGGTCTTGACAGCAGCGCGAGTCCCTAATCAGAAATTTATAGGCATTTATCGGCTGCATACGAGTAAATAGTGAGAGTTATGGGATAACATCGGAAAAATGTCTATGTATTTTTTATTTGGTCTAGACCCCGTAAGTTCGCCTGCAGTAAAAAGAAATGGCTTCCCTGCGCTGTCGTCAACAACTTGAGGCTAGTGTCTGTCCGGAGCTCGTCCCTAGCAGACTTTTTGGCTTCCCGTAAACTAATTTGCGTTCATACCATCTATGGTGGCTCAGAATTTCGTCATTGTGCTCGATAGTGCCTGTGAAACTCCTGTTGCTTGAGAATATACTGTGCTGCAGGCTACAGGTTTCTGTGAGAAGTCTAGTTGAAGGTAGGGAAATATTTACCCTTCCTGCAAAGTTTTTTGTTTCATATTCCCATTGGTTTTGCAGAAAAATTAACAATTATGACTTGTGAACCTCGCCGTCAAAAATGACGACAAAGAACATGCAACGGCCTCACTTCTGTATTTGTGCTTGTAGTAGTGATCTTACTATTCAGAGAACCACCGAAGCTGACCTCCATACCTAAATAATAATAATAATAATCAATGCTACCATTCGACTTTGGCAAGTGAAGTGAATTTTTTTCCAGAGTAACTCCGGTTAGTGTTTACAAAGGTTATTTGCGCTTGCCAGTGTTGTGTACATGTTGCGCGCGTTTGGTGGATTTGCGCGATCGNGCTACCATTCGACTTTGGCAAGTGAAGTGAATTTTTTTCCAGAGTAACTCCGGTTAGTGTTTACAAAGGTTATTTGCGCTTGCCAGTGTTGTGTACATGTTGCGCGCGTTTGGTGGATTTGCGCGATCGATCGATCTCGCAAATCCACCAAACGCGCACAACATACATACTACATTTATCATTAAGAAGTATCTCTTCGATTCACCAAATGTGAACTTGTGTAGGTAATATCTTTTGGTTCCATACTCGCAGATCGTTCTTCGTGTAAATAGGAACTCGTCAAAGGAAAGCAAAACCACGGAGACGGCATCGGCCGATTGTAAATATTGTTAGCTGACTATGTTTTTATGACCTGCATGCGTCATTTAAGGAACGATCAAAATCAGCTAGTCTGCAAATATGTCATCCTAATAATACTATAGCAGCATGAATAGAGACATCCAGCATTGCTATATGTATGTTTAAAACAAGAACTGCTTACTCAAATCTTGGCGCAATACTCTATTTATGGGGCGAATACGATACGATTTAAACATTGATATATGGACCAAATGTGAGCTGCACCGCACACAAACATATCTTTATTATTAACAAGCGATCTTAAGGCCCACACATTACACAAAAACAGACGCGATATGGCAACTCAAAGAAAACTGGGGCGGATCTGAAGCTATCAGATGGAATACATTCGGTAATTCAAATCAATAGCTCACCGCTCCAATACCACTTGGCTATTGCAGGTTTTAAACTGAAGATAAGCATAAGGATATTCTTGGAATGTCATGATACAGATAATTAGTATATTATGATGAAGCACAACGAAAGTCTATTCAATCACGATAATTTACTTCAACTCGTTCACTGCAGCCGTCACAAACACCAGCTGATACCATATACATGTTATCGATACATTAAATTGTTCAAACCTCCATTTCCACAACAATGGAGATCCTAGCAGAGGAAGAAATAAGGGGCATACAATATGGAGATGGAACCGAGGAGCCCACGCACAACGGTGTTCCGCCAAAGCATCAACGCGCATGGGAAGAGCAAGTCGGGAAAAAAGAACAAGAACAGAAGAAAGCAGCATTAGTAAGAGTATGGAAATGAAAAGAAGCAGAGTGGGCACGAAAACTATACGTTCCGAAAGCCTAGCTGAGGCTATAGGTAATCTGTGAGGTCTCTTGGGGCGTTGATCCCCATCCTATGAAATTCAATGCCCGAAACCCTTAAACAAGAAAACTCAAAGCCAAATCTCGAAAATCCGTATGCGAGAGCCTCTAAGTCCGAAAACCCGTAAACCAGAATACTCAAAGCCCGAGAACCCTTAAACCAAGAAACTCCAAAGCCCAAAACCCGGTAAACCAAAAAACACAAAGCCCGAAAACCCTTAAACCAAAACCTCACTCCAAAGATCGAAAATCCCAGAGCCCGAAAACAGGAAAACCCCCAAAGCCCAAGAGCTTAAGAGTTCAAGAGTCCCAGAACCCAAATCGGAAACTCAAAACTTAGTGGAAAAATCCAAGCGCCGAGTATTCAGTCGCGAAATCTAGTTGCGTAGTGCGCAAGCTGTAAAAAATCAACTTCTACGATGTATATCTGATTGCTGTACGTCTTATGAGAAAGAGTGTTTCAAGTTCTACTCACTGCGATGTTTAGCACCAAACCGTGTTACATTTATCAGTCGATTACAAAATGAAATTACAATCCGTTTGACACAAGCAGTAAAAAATGTTTAGAGATTAGGAGCGACTGCATTTCAGTAAACGAACTTCACTTACGGCGATGTTTCTGATGACCGATGGAGCGTTGGAAATGCATGCCCCGATCAAGAGAACATGGTTCCGGCGATTAAGTTTTCAGATGGTCAGCAGGGATCTAAGTGTCCACAATTAAGATTTCAGACGATAAATTTCTAATGAGTTTAGCTAAGATCGGAAGCACAAGCGTAAACCTGCGAAGGAACCAAGCTTGCGGTAGTTTCAAGAGCACAGGGGGGGGGGGGCGAATGGCTGGTGGCTTCATGGCTGAAGTGCGGCTGCGGCTGTAGTCATACGTACGGAGGAGGCAGCAGTTGTGGCAGTGGACTTCATCCATATTATTACGTCTTGCATATTTTTGAAATAAATAAAGAAAACTTATATTATGTTTCATGTGAGATTACATGCTCAAAATGCTCTATCAATTTGTTCTCAGAGCCATGAAAGTTGAGAATAATCTTTCACTTCGTCGTTGACTATAATTTTTTGGCACAAGGCGCCACAAGTGCATGTGAAACACCGATCGTCGTTCCCCGTTTTTTTATATAGTACTCGTATGGTTGCGTTCAATCTCTTTTTGAAGAAAAAAAGAAAATATTGGTACATTTGAGCTAGCGTATAATTTTTTATTTTCCCAAAAAATGGCTGTATTGCTATCGTCATTGCAGAAAATTCTATTTGAAAAGTGGTAATATAATTTTATGGCAATACGCTTTTCATTGTGCAAAGGAAAAGTCATCTTGACTTCATACACTAACTGGTAAGCTAACAGCCACTGGTTTGGGCTGCAGATATATAACCTACATTCTGCAGAGAATGGCACAGCTGCAGTCGATTACAGGTTGTCAAAGCTATGGCGACTGATGTAGAAGATTTTTCATGCAACAACTGCGACACCCTGGTAATATCCATTGCTGGTTAGGCTCAGTACCCCCCGTAATTACGTCTGTACGTCGAATGCTGACTCAGCAAACTGGGCGCCGTAAAAAGTCCCCGTCTGGCAAACGGGTTCGAACTTACGCCCTCTTAGAGTCCAACGCTCTAACATTCTGCGACTGCGGGTGTCAACCTGTCGAATCATGTGACTAAACTATGTCATCCTGCCACGAAAAGAGCCGAGCTCCAACAAGACCTTGACCACCTCATGGAATGGAGCAGAACGTGGCAGATGAGCTTTAATGTCGACAAATGCTCAGTAATGC
>LQNS02276620.1:4566874-4577315 GCA_001587735.2 Parhyale hawaiensis
GAATTCAGCAATATATGGCAGTCCTTAACTTTGTAATAGGAATTGTTGAGAATCAAAGCCAATGTTTGTAAACAAAGGCAGTGTTACCCTGCCCATAACCCTACATTTTAGGAGGGTAGTCGTCGGTGTCACCCGGTGTTACCCAACCTGTGTCTCATTGGAGGCCGGTGTAGCACGGGTGACACCGAAGGCCTGATTGCAACACGCCCCAGGTTTTGACTCTATTATCTGAATCAACCTCTTCGATCGCCGAAGTCCTATTCTAATCTAACCCTAGAATGATAAGTGGGCTTACATGAAAGTCGTCTCTATTTTTATACTATTGTTCTACCACATCATGAGCTTTTTCAGATATACGAGTGATCATTTTTCCTGTCTCCACAGAATTCGGTAAATTTTTACTGTAACTCACATACGATTTTTGTTGTTTTTGTTGCCTTAGGTATGCTCATTGGGTTAATTTAAGACAATTTGAAGCTATAACGTTTTCGTCGTAAATGCTTATTTTTGAGATATATGACTTTAAAGTTCCCATTGTTTTTTTATGCGAGAAAATAGCTGGCGTTATTACAGGCTTGCTAGCGACGTAAAAACCAAATTGAACCTAACCTGGTAAATGTTTACGAGAGGGGCTCGGGTGATTTTTCAATTTTTCTCTACATTAAATCATTTTTCTTACGTCAATTATCAATGTTATACACATTTTAAGTCCGCGCATAACGTTTTTTCCCAGTTATAACGCTTTAAACTTCTTATTTTCTCCTATACCAAAGTGAAGGTTGACACCGTGAAACGGTGTAAAAATGTTTACCGTCACGCGACGGACGATCGTCCGTGCCTCGCTTTGGACGCTTTGCTGACCATTTCGACTGCTATCTTGGTACTTATCTGTTTATTAAACAGTACCAAAACAAGTTCAAGCGCCCCCATTATTTTCTACAATCAGCAACGAAACTAAAATTTTACTGAAAGCAAAGATCACTTCTATAAGGTAAGCTTACGTACCGCGTTTTAGGAAACGAATGCGCTTAGTTACGCAAGCCTGTGTGATAAGAGGTGCAACATAAACAATGAAGGCATCGGTTAGGCTGAGCACCTAGGTTAGGAAGGCAAGGCAGGTTCTGCTAACAAATATTGGTCCCTAGAAGAACCTACCTTGCCTTACTTAACCTTGGTTCTCAGCCTAACCGATGGCTTCACTGTTGGCAAGCTTCCTCGTAAGGGTAGTGGTCGGTGGTGGTGGTGGCTGTCAGCCTGTCGCTTTCACTTTTATATAGGAGAAAATAAAAAGTGTAAAGCGTTATAACTCATCGACAACAATATGCGCCGACCTAAAACGTGTATGACAATGATAACTGGTGTAAGAAAAACGATTTAATGTACAAAAAACTGGAAAATCACTCGAGCCCTTCTCGTAAGCATTTACCCCGAACCCAGGCAGCAAAAAATGCAACGGGAGGACTCAATAGGACTGAAATAAAACATAGCCGTGACCTCACGTAGCAAATTGACATCACATCGACGAGTCGAAGTATTTGAGTGTGGGACGTCAGGCCTTCGTACCTATATTGTTTTCTCGAACTTATCACCGTATTTTTCGATTTATTTCATTCAATCTCCTGCTCATGACTGGCCAGCTACTTGAGCTACAAAATCCGAAAAGTGTTGTCGCCAAGTACAGAAAGTTCGAGCAATAGGCTGTCACTGTGGTTTCTCTTGCTTACAGAAATGGCTATAATGGTGCTTATACTTGTTGGTAAGGAATAAATTTATTCTGTGAAAAGCACTGTGAACTGAATATGAAGTGTAAATAAGGCTTTAATCAAGAAAAAGAAGTTATATCAGGTCGCCGAAAGGGAACAAATTCGGCGCTAGTGCTGTGAAACCAACATGCAATGCAATTTTCTATAGATAATTGCTAAATTAGTATATATTATCTTAATTTATTTATATGCTAGAAATGACTTTCGCAATTTAAGACGATTTTTCTGGTTAAATCAGGTAAAATACTCGTAGGCTACTCAGCTATAGATTCGCCGATGATGTCACTTTTTGGTGATAATTTCTCGTGAGTCCTCCCGTTACGCTCTTTGGTTCCTGCCCTAACCCAACCTAACCTTACCTAACCCAACCTAACCTTACCTAACCCAACCTAACCTTACCTAACCCAACCTAACCTTACCTAACCCAACCTAACCTTACCTAACCCAACCTAACCTNCTAACCTAACCTAACCTAACCTAACCTAACCTAACCTAACCTGAATTTCGCTTGTCTGGTCGCCTGTTATTTTAAATTCTCCCATAGAAAAACAATAGGAACTTCAAATCATATATCTCGAAAATGAAGCATTTGTGACGGAAACGTTATTCATGTAAACCGTCTTAAATTGATCCATTTAACATATCAAATTCAAGAAAAACAAACAAACAAACAAACAAGCAAAAAAAAAAGCTTATGTGAGTTAACGTAAAATAATACCCAGAATTCTTGATTCTGTTTTTTGTCTAAATTGCCATATCTTTGGAGCTTATGAGGTATTTATTTACTAATACACCCCAATCAAACTCACTATTCTCGTGTACCTACTTGTTTAGATAGAATAAGGCATTCTAAGACTATTTCATGAATAACTTTTTCGTTGCAAATTCTTAGTTTTCGAGATATTTCACTTGCAATTTTCCCATGTTTCGTTGTCGCATTCGCTATTACAGCCATGTTGACTTCAACTTTTATGGATCAACGAAGGCGCGATGATCGTACGCGTGTTCGAACACGTCCGATTTAGTCTTTAACTAATTGTGGAATTGCGAGCATTATTTCATTGAAATATGAACGTAGAATAATGCATTCTAAGAAGCTTTTTACGAATAACGTTTCAGTCGGGAACTTTGAAGTTCTGTTTATATACATTTTTAGAATACGACCAGCTGGCCCACATTACTGGAACGCACATTATGCAGTATTCCATTGCCGGTAGTGGTGCTGTTTGTTTCTTGCTTTATACAAGAATTTCACCAGCATTGGTGGATTTATACGTAAATGTTAATTTTTTGTGAACATATTTAGGTATAATAACACATTCTAAGACTTTTCAAGTATCACGTTTTCATCAAAAATGCTTTCTTTTAAAGGTGTTCGACTGAAAGTTGCCATTGTTTCTTTTGAGAGAATGTAAGATACGCCATTACGGCCGTTGCGCGCCATGAGACCGCCATCTAGATCGAAGCCCCGTAATATTTTTATTGGGTACAACATCGTTCTTTCTCATTTAGGTTAGGCGGCTAGATCTGGTTTTGCTATTATCCTACGAGAAATATATAAAAAAATGTGTAGAGTGACATCGCGCTAGCCGTAATGGCGGTTCTTATTATTTGTCTCAGATAAACAATGGGAACTGGAAAGTCAAATATCTCAAAAAATAAGCATTAGCGACGAAAACGTTATTCATGAAAAACGTCTTAGAATGCCTCATTCTACCTAAATATGTTGACAAAAATATTGATTTTTAGTGGGGTGTTTTTGTAAAAAATTACCGAAAAGGACATTCACTCATCAAGAACCTCAACAAGTCGTGTTTTTAATAGATTTTGTTCCCAGTGCTAAAGTTCGAGGACATAGTCCTTGTGGTATACGGACACAAATCGAAATATTGAAGAAACATCGATCCCTTAGTCCAGGCTGCATCGTCTCACTGGCTAGGTTTAATTTGCTGGCAAATTCTCTGGTCTGTTAAAATAAGAAAAGTCATGCTGTGCAATGTTTCTTGCTTAGCGCCCTTTTTTCTACTACACCTTATGAAAAACCCTGAATTCCTCCACTCACCGACCGCCACCAGCGCGTCAAGAGTGTCTGGATTGCGTGAAAAGTCCTTCAGGTCACGAACTGTCTTGTTTTTTATTCGCAAGACAAAACTGATCGATGAATTTCCATAGCCGACGCCAGAACACAGAAGAAAACTGAGTAAATCTACAAATTTCCAATTTAAATATTAAATCACACGATATTGGGAAAACCCTATCGAGTAGTATACATGCTGCGCACTGCAGCTACTAATCTGAGTTCATCTATTCACCAGTTGCCTAGGGTTTATGGGTTATTCCTACCAAATGGTAAAGATATAGAAAAAACTAGAATGCCTCGTGGCGTAAGACCATTACCCGCGGTAGGGGCAAATTCAACGAAGTGACTTTTGATGAACGAGGTTACGGCACAGCCCCGATCCCAGAGAATGGATCTTCAATAAAACCACGGGAAAAATAGAACACCTCGAGGCGGAAGACCATCCCCTGCGGTAGAGGCAAAGTCAACGAAGTCACTTTGGTGGCCAGCTAATACTAGTTTCTGATATGGATGCTGTGTTCAACAAGGCTAGCTCCACGCTGCCAGTCCCGTGCAGATCTCTTAATAATAACAACATTGTAAACTAGAACGCCTCGTGGCGTAAGACAATCGATCGTGGTTTGAGCAAACTTCATCGCCGTCATTTTTTATGGCCAGCTAATCTTCGTTTTTGGCATGGGTCACATCGAGGACAGCCCCCCTGACTCTCTGCAAAAAAAATCGTGAAGATAGCTTAACTCCTTCTACTTGTTTTTGGGTGGTGAGCAAATTTCGTTGCCGTCATTTTTCATGACCAGCTAATCCTATTTTTCGTTCTTTTTTGCATGGGTGACATTGACGACATCCCATCAAACTCCCTGCGAAAAATCATGGATATAGCTCAACTCCTTCCACCTGTTTTTGGGTGGAGAACAAATTTCATCGCAGTCACTTTTTATGGCCAGCTATTCCCAGTTTTTTTTTTTGGCATGGGTCACATCGAGAGCAACCCATCAGATTTCCTGCACAAAACTTATGAACATTGCTCAACTCCTTCAACCACTTATTGGGTGGGCAGACATATATATATATGTCAAATTGACCTAATAGAGGTACAACATTTTTTAAATAGCATTAATCTTGCTATAAACGCTTAATGGCGACGCTAAGTAAGGCCAATCAAAGACTGACGCTTAGTAAGGCCAATCAAAGACTGACGCTTAGTAAGGCTAAGTCGCGAATAGCTAACCAACAATGAGCTCTCGAGGTTAGGCCAAGAACATAGTAGGTTAGGCAGAGCAAGGACTGGTTCTGCTAATATCCTATGATATATACGGCTTTAAAACACATTAAAACACTAGACAAACTAGACGTACCCCGCCTAACCTACAAGGTTCACGGCCTAACGTAGGGCCTCCCTAAAGTATAGGCGTGGGTCTGGGCTTTTGCTTTGGTTCGTGACGTCACGAAGTTGGTCTCTGCGCACCGCGGAAAACGATCGGTGCTCGATAGTGCGTGCTGCAGTAGCTACTCCTACTTTATAGATAAATCCCGTGTGTGCGCCTTGTAGTTCAAAAAATTGTGTCATCAACTTGACATGTAGCCTACTGTATGTACGCGCATGCTATCGTGTGGTGAAGAACGTTTATTCACTTTATTGCAACTAATTGCGTTATTATTTTCACGATATTAACATAAGGACAACTGTATATCTTAGCAGAAACTTTTTACTGGAAAAGTGCTCACGCGAAGTATTTGGCAAGATAAAGTGTTCGGAAGAAAATTGATTCAGTTGTGCCAGCTCTAGCCTGACTACATGCCTTAGCATAGCCTGTGCTTCCTATAGCCTTGCGACTTGCCTTAACTAAGCTTAGCTAACCTACTCGTGGACTTAGACCATAATGAATAATTCATGAATTTGTTGCCCATGTTTCCCTCTCTGAACTGAGGCCACTTCATTGGTTTTAAATTTTTTTCTACTAATCCCAGTGCTAGGGCAAATCAATTTTAAACTTTCAAGTGGGAGTATGAGAGACTTTTCATCTCACTATTTGTTGAATTCATTTTAGTTATGCATGCCTAATCATAAAATGTTGTTCAAATTCTAAAGTGCATTGATACCATATCTTCTGTAATACAATGAAAGTTAGACTGTGGCCAGGGACTAGCCTAACTTTACAGTGCTAGATTACAAAGTAGTGACCTGCCCAAATCATTGCATTTATAGGTGCCCGGATCATATGCCGTGTCTGTCGTCTGCAAATGTCATAATACCTACATGATATTTAATATTTTGTACGTCCTAATCTATCTCATGGGCTCAATAAATATCAGTGTTTGCTGCATTTGTGTCAGTAAATTGAGTTCCTTTTCATTGTATATGCCTGACCTACAAATAATGGTCTAATTTAGTTTTGCATACAAAATGTGTCCAGAAATATTGGCAAAGGGATGCCACATACGCAATGCCGAGATATTGAAAGTTAAGTAGAGCCCTTGTAAATGCGTCGCCACAGATATTATTTTTTCGTACGCTTTTACCAGAACTCGAACCTAAACATCTTAAACCAATATATGAATAGAGAGCTACTGTTGATGCTCTGGCCTAGCATTAACTAAGCAGCCATTGCAAATACAGATATGGGGTAAGGGAAGCAATTGTCAGCCGTGATTTAATGATCGGCACTCCTTCACAATATGAAAGTAATAAAATAACACACGGTGTTTGTTATTTTATTGCCTTCAGATCGTGAAGGGGTGCACATTATTCCTGTGCAGTTATAATTGTATTTTTCCATTGTATTGTCTCTGTAAGCTAATATTTTTCGACAACCACGCACCACTTACTCACAGCCAATTCTGTAACACAAGGCTAAGTTTGTGATATTTGCAATGACAACTTTATGATGTTTAGAACTTATAGACCCAGATATTTGACTGAATTTATGAAGCAGCTGTGTAGCTAGGCTAGTTTGAACAATGGCTCCTAGGAATCTGAATTCAGTATAACATATATAGGTACCTAACCACTCAACACTCCCAGGGTCACAGTGGGTTCCTGCCTCAGACCCTGCAACCTCAGCCAAACAGAAGCACCAGGAGTCACAGTTGGCTCTTCTAGTTTCTGATTAGGTATCAGTTCGCAATGCTATGTCATTTTCAGGTGATGAAAAATCACACTTTCGCTTAGTTACCTCCCATCTGTATCAGTCCATTGCCGCTAGCAAACTATCTCATAGCAATGCTGGACCATTGCTTGTAATGTATATTATTTGATTCAGTATGGTTTTATTGTAGCTCCTTTCCTGTTGCTGAAAAAAAATCCTCTTAATAAGCATTGGATCAAAGGATCTTCTTGATATTAGCAAAATTCTACTGGGAACTTGTTTCAGTTAATGACTGTAGGTTATGCCATAAGGTAGCATTTAGATCAAAAGACTCTGACATTCTGTAGCTACTTGAAAACAGCAAGGCCATAGATTCAATCTAGTTCCACTGGATAAGATTAAATAAACCTATAGTTTTGAGACCTAGTGGGTTTTATTTAACACTATTTTTACGGGAACATATTATAAAAATACGAAGGAAAACAGAAGAGACGTCAAACTATAAAATTGGTAACGTCCAATCATAAAATCGGTAAACGTTTCGTTAGGAAGAAAGGAACAGATGATTCACTTTTGGTCAATATCCATCCATCAGTTTGTTCGTCGGCCTATTTTTTCTTAGCCCGATAACTCAAAAACTTGTCAACGTATCTTTATGAAATTTACAGAAACTGTTAGTAATGTTGAGAGACATGAATGATTAAATTTTGGCGTTACTAAAAAGCGAACTTTATTTCTGTGATGATTTAGTGTTTTCTGTGCATATATTAGTTTAAAATTCCCTCCTATAATATAAACGTTCAGCTAAACGATCTCTTCCTAACTTCGCTAGAGTACTGATATAATGCTGAGCTTAATATATATATAAATATCAGTATTTCAAAAACTACTCATTTTCGACGGCTATAACCTATAAGTTCATGTTCAGCACATCAGTGCCAGAATAGTGATCTAAAATTTCTGGGTTTGAGCGGGGGTTACTCGAGACAAAAAAAAAAAAAAAAAAGAAGCAAACACCGTAACAGGTACCGCAAGCTAGTGTCGGCCATGTTTGCATGTCGCCCTCACCACAATGGATGTAATGAAAATGGGTGGCTTATAGAGAACCAGTCCCTGCCGTACCTAACCTTACCTAATATACAAACTTTTTAGCTTCTGTAAGGTTATGTTAAATCCACAAGCTTTATATCTAATTATGTTTTCTCCCTTTTCTATGTGTTTCCTGAAGTGTACTCAGTGGAAGTGAAGTGAGCATGTATTACGATGGCTGTAACGCTGCGATTCGTGTAAGACGGATGAATATTTCAGTGCCTCTGGCTATACTGCTAGTGAGGTGATATGAAACTTTGAACGCCCCGCCCCAGTGTTAGCAAGAGTTGAGGATTCTTCCTGTCCTGCTCCTGGTGGCCTGGCTCGTCAGGGGTGCCCAGCTCTGGATGTTTGCTCTCGTTGCCTGATTGGTGATCCTCCTGGTCTGGTGAGTGAGGGCGGGCGGGAGGGGCAGGGGTGGTTTGGCAGCTTAGAAGTCACCGATCCACAGGGGAGTGGTGCTTCTTCACGGGTTGGCTGTTGTACATTATGTCTCTCCTGTCGATAACGGTGCTGTTAGTAGTGATGGTTGCGATAAGTGGTTTCACCCCTCGTCGATCAATTCCGGTCTTTATGCTGATCTCATTAAAAGTATTACTGACCCTGGTGGGAATGGGGTAGTCTTCATATGCATGGACTGTAGAAGTGCGGGCAGTAGCGTTAGCTCCTCAGCCTTTAGCCAGCTGCTTGAAACGGAGCAAAAATTGTGTGAGACTGTCAGTCTACATTCAGAGCAGGTAAAAGAGCTGATTCAATTGAGTTCCAGCATACCCAGTGCTCCTCAGTCACACCCATCCAATGAAGTCCCGATGGGGGAGGAGATGAGACTTGCTATCCAGAAGGAAATTAGGAAGATGGAAGAAGCGAAGAGACTATTGATCAGAGGCATTCAACTGCGCAGTACAGACCAAGTTACTGGGGCTTTTGCTCCCATTAGCCCTCAGGAGGCATAGGATGGGCCATGGGGTTAGGTTAGTTAGGCTCGCCCATCCTATGTTATGGAGTGCGGCGACCCCAGGGGGCTCGTGTAGGTTGGTTATCTTTGCTTCTATTTTCATACTCCTACTGGCTCATGTTTTATTTTGATCTTTCTCTTCTTTCCCGACTCGCTGCTCCCATGCGCGTTGATCCTCTGTGGAAACATCTTCGTGCATGGATTCCTTATTTCTGTTGTCAAACTATATGTCCCCTGCTTCTCCCTTTGTTAGATCGCCGTTGTTGTGGAAACGAAGACTTAAGCTGTTCAATCCTAATTAATAAAACGCTTGGTGTATTTATTTATTAATTTATATATTTTGTATCCGCTCTTAATGAAATAGATAGGCGGAAAATAGGGCTGGTTGTAGATTTTGCAATTAAGTTACGTTTTCATAGAAATCGATGTCCAGGTTGCAGAAGATGGCGCAAGTTGGAGCCTTTTCCCTTAATCTCAATGTACTTCTTGCTTGAAACACTTCTTGAAATCGGAACAATATGTATGCAGCTTCTTGAGTCCGATTCCATAACATTTTTTCTCTCGGGTCACAACGCGTAAATTCTCTAGATGATCAACGGAGCACTCACGATGGGCAGATGACAATTATTTCACGGGCCGTAGACAACTATTTCTTCTAGCTCACTGTCTTTCTTTGAGAGAGCAGATTTCTCTTAAGAGACCGAAATTTTAGCACTTCAATGGAGCAGATAGTCTAGTATGGAAGACTGTGTTATACATACAGTGTACTCACATTGCATATAAGCCGACCGGAGTGGCATTGGAGTTTATTGCAGTGTTTTACTTAAGATTTTACTTTGAGAGACGCACATTTATTTAAGAAAAGAGGATAGGGAACGTAAAAGAAGACTGAGGCTACTACAGTCTCAAGAACGAGACTACTGCAGTCTCAAGAACGAAGATGTGCTACAAGTGGAGAGAGATGAAGTACCTATGCGGCACAGTGACAAGAAACACTTGAAGCAGAAAGGTTACAGAAGGGAATGAGAGCTGCTAATAAGCGTGAGCTGAAAAATATGGGAACGGGAAGTCAGAGAGGAGAGCAAACATATAGATTATTGCGTGAATTTTTTCACGCACGGGTCCACTAGTATAATAATAATAATAATAATAATTATTTGTTCTCATTACCCATGATAGCTGTGGCCGTGGGGTCCATCTGTCTGATGTCTTTTGCGTTCCGAGGGAAAAGTGCTTGTGCACGACAGGGCTAAGATGGCGAACGAGTGACTACTGGCCGAACTCCTGGATCGGATCGGATCGGATGACGCTCCCGGTATTGCTAGTAGCATCAGCACCGGGTACGATCTTCAACATCTACACACACATGAACACCGCATGACAACACTCGCCAGCCCCAGCAGAGGACAGCCGCTCACGCAAGATCCACCACAGCCCTCCGGACACTCCAAATCTTCTGAATATATCT
>LQNS02276620.1:4606405-4642612 GCA_001587735.2 Parhyale hawaiensis
CAGTTGATAGGGCACAAACTACGTAGCATCCTCACAGGTGACAGTTGAAATGCAAAGCCAGAAATATTAACATGAAAACAGGTGAAAAACACTACAGAAAATTACCTAATAGTGGTCTGCATCAAATTTTATCTAATAAACAGAGATCAGCTAAAAGGGGCACTGAAATTTGTGATATCTACGCATTTGGTAGGCGATCTTGAGATACTTAATACCCGCCGCTAGACGAGCGTGTGACGTCACTCCTTAGTCACGTAAAATTTACAGTTTCAAATTAAATTTTCTTTTCTAGAGTGATCGACATGGTACTTATGATCCACACTGCGACCGACAGAATCTAATCCGCTTAGCCGTACTTTGCTGGGACATTCAATCGTGGGCTTCCGCTTCGACACGACTGAATATATGGCCTCCTGAAGCGCAGTTGACTTGCGATTACCGCCTCAACCTCGACCCAAGCCGGGGAATCGAACACCCCCGATTGAAGTTTCGGTCAAGTTACAGCCAAGAGAATTAGATAATACGACTGAATCTACAAATTGAAGACGTTGATGGCTTCTAACAACAAAGCGGCCATAACGGCTAGCCTAATTCGACAACTACAGCCACTTTATGAATCTCATGCAATAATTTAAATGATTGTTAAGCATATTTCAACACTTTTGCAGTTTTCCTTCCAATTTCAATAAAAAAATCAACATCCTTATCATAGAATGAAGCACGTCTTTAAAGATACAATGCCCGAGGTACACGATGCGCTTCATATTCTTTTTCCGTTTTTGAAAGAAAGCAAGTCGATTCTAAAATACAGCGTCTGGAAGAGACAAGAATTTATCAACGAAACAAAGATGCGCACAGGGATACCGGCGTCCGTCAAAATACGTATATAAAGCAGGTAAAATACAGCCGACAAAATTCGCTACTTCCCCCACTGCAAAGAAACGAAAATCGTGAAATTCAAGTGAAAAAAAAAAACCTGTTGCTACTCCGGCATTTACGACATGCAGCTATTCCCAAAATAAATGTATATAAACGTACGTAGGCTAAATTTACAATATGGCACAAAGGAGAAGAAGAGTACAAGAAGCATATTCAAATAAAAAAAAAAAAAATTCATTGGCATCCACGATATACAATACTTAAATCTCAAAGAAGTCCTAAGTAATTAGCATCCACTCAATTTTTCCTTAGAAAATCACGCAACCTTACTGTTAATCAATAAACATGATTGTTTTGGCATCTGAACACATCATAGCACGCCCGTCAATTTCGTAAAAAGAAGCAACTAATAATATCATCATTGAAGAAACTTAACATCAGCAGGTGGCTGAGATTAGAATACCTATAGCACCGTTACCGTACGATTGTTTGCTGGTCGAGCTGCTTCGCTCTCTCACTGAGACCAATCGGGTTGTTCCTCTCACTGGTTTTCGTCTGCACGTCTGCGGGCGCACCGTAGTACATGGACGCAGATTCGTACATGACACTTCGATCAGAGTACGGAATTTCGTTTACACCATACACCGAGGAGTCCGTGTACAGCGGCTGCATCATCTCGTCGTACTGCAGCACAGCGGGCGTTTTGTAGCTGTTGTACATGTCGCTGCGTCTCATATTGGGTGGGATGACCTCACCGAGCCGGAGGTTCTTCGGGGTGGTGTCGGAATTGAGGTTTGGGTTTTCCCTGGTGCCCAACCGCGGGGCACCAGCAGCCCCGATGACTCTGGAGCCGCTAAGGCCCTGTAGGCCCTGGAGGCCAGGGAGGGCGGGAGATGGGGCATCGGTGACATCGTGTCGAGGGGATGGAGACGAGGAGGTGGGATTGAGGGAAGACATGTCAGGGCCATCAAAGTCGCTGGTGTTTACCCCGCGCTTGAGATGTGGACTCTGAAGAGCGCGGGGCAGGGAGGTTGTGGAGTGCTGCGTGGGCACGGCAGGCTGAGCACAGACAAAGTCAAGTTATTTTCAAGAAAGAAGCGCCTAAGCAAGAGCAAAAAACAAGTATGTGGCGTTGTTTGAACAGTACACCTTACCGCATAGGAAAGAAAACACAGAGACTTTGAACTAAATAAAACGTTGGAATTTTGAGAGGCAAGAAGACGGCGAACTGCGTGGGCACGACGGGCTGAGAGAAGACACAGGTGGATGTATTAAATAAAATAGTTTTTTAATGAGTAAAGGCGCCTTGGTGTAGATACGTGAATTTCGAGAAGTAATGTGACGGCAAAGAGTTTCAAATGGTGGGCGCAGGCACAAGTCGAGTTGATTAAAAATTTTGTTCATAGATGGATAATTACGAATGTAACTCGTACGAGTTCTGATTTGAAAGTATAGATCCTGCCTCCCTCTATGGCTTGTTCTAATAAGATGAACCCTTTTTGACGTTCTGTCAGTGACTTGCACCAAATCGACTCGTACTGTATGTGCATAGACTACACCATACTTGAGGGCCAGTTTCTACCAAGTAGATCCTCCGACTGATTGAGAAAACTATCATAAAGACATTCTCAGTAACATAGTGGCAGTAAGCAGAAAAATGATTTATGGTGACAGAAAGAACCAATTTATGACTGTGAGCAAAAACAAGAAAACACACACACACACACACACACACACAAATTCATCAGCACAGGTCATCGGTAAAATTCAAAGGTAATTTTGATCAAGTTTCGATCACCTTTGTGTCCAAAAACTCAAAGCCTATCCCTTACCACTTATCAGTACTAACGANNNNACAAATTCATCAGCACAGGTCATCGGTAAAATTCAAAGGTAATTTTGATCAAGTTTCGATCACCTTTGTGTCCAAAAACTCAAAGCCTATCCCTTACCACTTATCAGTACTAACGACTTCGTATCTCTTGATACACTCAGTAGGTATCTGAATTATTGTCCCCAACTGTTTGTTTTCGCTTGTCTGAGAGCCGAATTTCATTGAAAAATATTTTATTAAAGAGTAATCTCTTGACCCTAGGACCTATTTGACAAATGGAGTGTGCCGTAAAATCAGTAAAGTAACTTATGGCTGAGGATAACTTACACACTATCTTCAATCCAAGACATTAGTACCATTACGTCCTAAAATTGAATTTAGATTCTTAACTTAACCCTTTGCTTCATACAATTACACATATCTTACACTTCATTTCGTGTTTTGCTTATGAGAAAGGCAAATTAATTTATAAAAGAAAGCGTTAATGATACGTTATTCGAAGGCAAATGAATCAATAAGTGAACAATTTAGGAACACAACAATCTCATTAAAGCACACATCCGGGGAGAGAAAGCACTCCAAGTTTATGTACTTTTGACTTCGTACGTCTTGACACATCACAAAGCAAATAAAAATTGTAATATTATTCATTGCCAAATGTAAGAAGGAACATGCTGGCAGTTTGGAAAACTAAAATTAATAGAAAATCTATCACGAGATACCTTGTGATAGATGAATTCATAAGCCTTTCTCGCAGATATGACACGATTAAAATGGGCAACAGTAGAAGTAAAGGGGTGAAGCAAACGGGAATATAATACAGGTATTATAAAATAGCTCTATAAAAGCTATCAAAAATCTTTACTGCGATTCCCTAGTCAAAAGCAGAGTACGTAGCATGATGCATCTACTTGAGTGTCAGTTGTGCATCGTAATCATGTTTAAATGTTAAGTGACTTTGTGTTACAGTAATTCAAGTGCCTGAAAGTAAAAAGTAAATGATAGAGTTTCTGTTGGGATTCTGGCGTTAGAGTGACGTGAGACTGTTAGTGGAGCTAATGTCGAATTTCTAAGCAATTTTACGTCAATAGAGTTCAGATAGCCGTAATCACAATAGAAAGTTGCAGCTTTCAATTTACAATGGTTGTGGCTGATGGTAACTTGACCATTCAACAGAACGTTTCTGACATTGCGTTACAAATTGGGTATGACATTTCCATATTTTCAATAAACTCAAAATTTAGAAGGCGTGCACCTCCAAAGATCGGACAAGCTCAGAGTTTTCTCTTCTGGGAGAAGGTGGGCTCGAAGAGTCCGGGGAATTTCGTTTCATCGCGGGATGGTTAGCGGCCACTAAAAACTTATAAATAAATAGTACATCTTAGCAACTTTCTGTTCTTTGCAGATCCTTTTCCCCAGATACTAATATTATTGTACAGCTTTTCATTCGATGCAAATGTCAAATTCGACTCTTGAAGCAACAGAGCTCTACAGATAACTTCAGGGTTTTTCACTCACTGGGGTAGGGGAGAGGAAATGATACGTCTTACGGCCAGAAGTGGCGAACTAGTGCATGTCTTGAGGAGGCCCAAAAATTTCAGGAAATAGGAAAGAAAATGGCACAGTACTGCTCATGGCTCCCAAGAATCAGAGCTAAACTGAGAGTAGAACATGACTTAAGAAGCGGGTTTACTGTGATATTGGAGTTTGTCTGAGCCCCATCCTAACTAGGCTTTTACCTAGACAATGGTTCACTTGCTGCGAAGAGGCATGCCTAGCACAGGCCTACCTTATAATATTGGCTACACTGCGATAAAAGTTTACCAATGGAACTGTCGCCATGACACACTAAGACCCTACTGTACTAGTTACACTGTGACAAACCTTCCCCAGTACATTTGTCGCTAGTCCTGAGTCCTGCCTTACTAGACTAGTTACTACAAGATAGGCTCACCTGTGGAGGGGCTGCCCTAGGGACCATGGGGCTCTGATGGCGCCGCTGCGTTTGGGGTAACAGGTGGGAGGCGTGCGGGGGCTCAGGTGGCGGGTTCTGTGGTACGGGGGGCGGATACTGATCCCATGGAGAGAAGTATCCACGCTGAGGCATCCCGTGGGGCTGCAGAAAAATTCAGGGCGATGTAAAGTATAAATTAAGCAAAGTTTCAATGGACACCAAGTATTGTTTGAAAATTCAGGGTAATGAACAGTATATGCTAGACTAAGTCTCAATACACGAAGTACATTGTTTCCAAAGAAGAATAAGGGGTTTATTGCAATTCCATGCAAATTAAGGAACTCAGGAATAATAATACTATATTATCAATACTAACATTCCTGAGGAGTTATTTTGAGAAATGTAGGTAGCTCGGTTTCATTGCTAAAAAAAAGCACACTTCAGAAGAAAATGAAACTCAATTTACTCGATCTCACAATTTCAGCAAAAAAGTGCACCAATTTAGTAGTAAACGATTTTCAAAACTACAACATATAAAATCAAGCAGATCGGCAGTTATGCTTAAAAACACGCACGAGTTATGAAGAGAACTGAGGCACTTGGCAGTTGCAGCAACGCCCCAGCAATATAAACGATAATACAAAAACACAACAGCAGAATAATGTAATTCCTAAACAACGTTAAAAAAATATTTTTCCCACATAACTATAGAAGCTGCTTAAAATAGTAAGATAAATACAGTAAAAAAAGCCTATCAACAAACAGTACAAGAGTAAAAAAAAAGCTGTTGAAATAGTTTCAATAAAACAGTAACAAAAAACAATACTAAGTGGATCGTCGACAATAAAACAGTGTAGGCAAAAAACTAACTGAAACTGCAATAGCAACAAGTAAAAAATAAAAGTTAATGGAAAAAGCAACAATAATGAAAACGGTATAATTACCAGTTTAGTGTTCAAGGACGGTGTGAGGTTGTTAGGAGGGTAGTGCAGTGGAGGCTGCGACGTCTGCTGCTGCTGCTGTTTCTTCAGGGTACAGTAGAGTGCTAAGTTATCCTCCGGTACGCGTACTGATCCGTTGTCTCCGTACCCTCCACCGTACGGCACGATGTTAGGAGCGAGGGAGCCGTTCTGAAGCGAGAAAAAAAATCTGTTTTATGCGCAGTCTATTTCTGCGGCAGTGAAGTATTCCAATTCCAAACGGTTTAGAACAGCTAGTGGTTCCTCGAGGCTCTGCAGAGACGGCGCTTCATTGGTTTCGAGATGGATTTATTGCCCCAATTCCCCTTCTTACACGCAGCAGAACGTAATATTTTAATTCTTTATTATACTCCCTTCTTGTTTAACCACTGCAAGAATACAACATCTTTTTTAGCTCGCTGTTTACTTAGCATTAATCAACTGTTACCAATGCCCCCCGCGGCACCCTTTCGCTTCACCGCCCCTTCAAATATTTACATCGCCATCCGGGGGCTGCATCGCTCACATTGGAAACAACTGCTCTAGTGCATAGACATTAGGAGACTTGATATATAACTGATAAAACCTTTCAACGTCCTAATTTAGCATCTATTTTCGAAGAAACATCAATACATATCTGAAACGTGACATAACGGTCACGACGGGCTCTAAAGGGTTTATAGCATCCAAATGCAGGAAGCATAGCAACTCCGTTTCTGCAACCCACTGTCATCACTTATAGTACTGCACCAAAATATAGAAATTTTGAGACGGGGTAACTTTGTCAGTACATCTCACACGATTTAGATGAAGCACTATCGGATAGTACAGATTGAGACCTGTCGTTCTGTGAAATCAGAAAGACGTAAATCTGAGTAGAATTGAACCATTTCTACTCAGATTTACGCCTTTCTGACTTCACAGAAGATCAGGTCTCAATCTGTTGTATCCGATGGTACAAAAAACTACTTTTGAAAAACATGTCGCTTACGCTCCTGTTCTAGGGCCCTCAACTAAAGATTCCAGGACACAAATCAAACGCTTGAGACATGTTTCTGTCCACAGCAGTCAACACCGAAACTGGAGAACAGAATATCAGAAAAGCAGAAGGAAACACATTTACTTCCAATGTCAAGGTCGGTCAGGAAAATTTTTGATAATTTCTCCATCAAGCCAAGCTTCTGAATACAGATGCAGCAACACTACGAATATGAGGCGAACTAGTGAGCATAGTGTCGATAACGACGCTTAAGAATGGCTTTCAGGAACGTTAACAACATCATTACCAATATATACACGTTTCTCCACCACTGATACGCAAAACGCATTTCAATAGTGAAGGTCTCTATCAAGAGAGAGGCCTTTTCAAGAAGACGGAATGCAAGAAACCGGTTTTTTAGGTCGATAGTAGAAGCTACAGATCACTATAGATGCACCTCAACAACAGTACCATTGTGATTGCAATACGTGAAAGGGTTAAAGCAGGCAGTGCTGAACCATCTCTCGAGACAACAAAATAGCCTTAATTTGTAGGGATTAAACAACGTGCACCACAAGATACAACATTCCGGGATCGGTTCCAAGTCTCTATTTACCGAAGCAGAAATTGCAAGTCTGTTTATCAGGCGCCGACACCAAAGACACAAGAAAGGATTCATCTATTGATGAATGGGAAGGCAAAGATGGAGCTCGGTTCCGCAGTATATACTTAATATGACTTACAAAGGTTCCAACACGCTACCAAGAGGAACACCAGGCACCACGTGTATGACTCGACTGCAGCATGTATCTAGAACAGCTTCACGCGCTCCATTTCAGAGAAAATTACCAAGGACGAAAGGAAAAGAGATATACTGGTCCTTCTCGTACAAACTGACGCATGCTCACTCTGTTGGACACCCTGTCAAATGCAATGCCTTCTCAATAGTAGCATCACGGCCACTAGACATCGATGTATTCTTTTTTGAAAATTTATGCTAAATTAGGTTACTAGTAGATCACCTATAAAGTAGAAAAAAACGTACGTTTCTGGAGCGGACGATGCTGGTGGTGGCATACGCAACAGGGGTCCCAGGCGGTTGCTGGGACACTGGTGACACCGTCCCGTTGGACTGCTGGTTCTGGACGGGCGAGTTGATCCTGTCCCTCTGGTTCTGAAGGTTGTTCTGCAAAACTCTGGCAGGGGTGGAGCCGAAGACTTCAGCGTACTCTGCTGGGGCGATGTTGACGGTGTTGAGGAGCTTTTCAGTGCTAGGATCAGCTTTGGTGTCGAGCGTGTTAGCGTTGCTGGCGTTGCTGCTGCCGCTTCTGTCTATCCAGAGACCGTTGCCGCCACTGCCGTTGGAACTGCTCACACCTCGCGGTTCCAGTTTGTACCCTGGAATGATCAATGATTAACGTGAGGTCAAGTTCTGTCGCACTTTTTGACAACGCTGCATCTCCTGGTAACCCTCGACAAAGTCATAATTCAAAGTGCTATTTTCCGGTGACAGTACCGTGCAACGAACAATGAGAAGACAAGCAAGCATTTTGAAAAGTTTACATTTCCTGGCAAAATATATTGTCAGGCGACAGGTTGTATCCTGTAAAGAGGCAAGTGAGGTGACGTTCCGGACATATTTTGAGAATACTATTAATAATCAACAGATGACTGCTCGCATCCTATAATAAGACAACAGCGGTGAATTTCCGTGCTACAATATAATCAAATTCTTTGTCCATGACATTGCAGAGAAAATGAGGAAGCAACATAAGAATTGTAGTAAGTCCACGAAACTGAACTCAAGTAGAACTACAATACCACACTCTGTAAGCGCATACCTGCATGTTAACGAAAACAATAAATTGGTTTCTGAAATCAGGATTTCCTTAATACGATCACCAAAATTTGGTCCCGCTTTTAAGAACAGCGTCTGCAATTTACTTGAAGATCCGTCCGTAACTTTCTGAGCCTTGGTCTGACAAGCTTTTTAAAAAATATTAGTGAAACACAAACGGACGAACCGATCTATACCAACATTTGGTCAACTGTGGCTTTTAACATTTCTGACATTTTCTGCAAATTACGTCATGATCCGTTGATAACTTTTTCGGTTCTGTTGCTGATAAATATAAAATCGAACAGAGACAAACAAAAAATGAACATACAAACAAACATGCAAACACATCATCACGAAAGTTTGATCAATTGCTCTTCGTAACAATTATAACAATTTACATAAATTTCATGAAGATCCGTACATAACTGTTAGAGATATGTCACCAAACAAGGCAGACACACAAATTGGTGAACGGATCTTCACCTGAAGGTAATCATTTGTTTCTCCTAACATATCTAACAATCCCTGTGAATATAGTAAAGAACCGTCCATAACTTTTTGAGTTATCTTGGTAACAGACAAAGAGACAAATTCGACAAAACCATAAAATTCTTGGCGAAGGTAAACAACGCCCATGAGAAGAGAAAGTCGGGAAATAAGAGGAAGACAAGGCAAGATCACAGTTTACTATCAGTAGGAAGGAGTAGGAAAATGGGAAAAATTTACACGAGAACTGGGCACATTAAGTTTTCCTATTACTTTTTCAATACAACAGGAGACGGCATACGTACGTTTGTTCACACGACCACCTGTACCCGGCCACAAATGAAAGGCAGTAACTGCCGGTGCGTTTTTAGTATACAATTATTTCCTTAATCCTTTACCGCCTACTATGCTCACTGAATTTGTGGACGTTTATTATAAATGAATTTATTCTTACTAAAAGTGACGATTGAATAAGGCATTGGAGAGTTCACGCACGGACTGAATACGTTTCGTGATTTAAAAACAATTTTTTGCGGGATAATTTGCACTGTAGTGCGTGTGGTAGCGAGAATTGGCGTTACTTTCAAACCTTAGTTCGAAAAAACTTTGCTTAAAAAACACATATGTAGCTTAGAGTTCCGACTAGAATCACGGAACGGATATAAATGGCGAAGTTCTGAAGAATACATGTAACAGGCCCTAAATCTAATAAAAGCTATAATTTTTATTAGTATCAACAAGCATCAAAAGAAGCTTTGTGGCTCTATAGCTGGAATCTTAAAAAAATAGAGAGCGATGAGCTGTTAAGCTTCAGGGCAAATGTTTCTAAAATAAACAGCCAGTAAAATGTTATATGAAGGAAAAGTTAAGCTAACTTCGTAAACATCTGCATACGTCTCGAGTAGGTCTAAGTGCCCTGGAAAGAATAATTAAAAATTAAAATCTTGTATCGTGGAGTGAATTAAAAGTTACAGAGTTTGAGAGTACTTATTTTCAATTAACACGTAGTGTACTGTAGACACAGCTCATTTTTACGAAGCGTTGGATGCGTTGTCAGCGTAACTCAGCTCTGCGCATAATTCCAATGTGCAGGCAAGTTCATTCAAAAACTTGCAGTGCAGCAAAAATAATAATAATAAAATAAAGAATAACTGCTCTAACCGAAGAATAGTGAATCCTAAAACTTGTCATCTACCAAGGAAATTTATTTAACGAGAACAATGAAACTGAGGGAAATTTTCAATTAGAAAAACTCTGCAAACAGCCCAGATAAATTAGAGACAAGAATAAATTAAATTTCAACCCCAAAACCTGCAGGTTATAAATAAATTATAAACGAGGCGAATCAAAGCGAATAAACTGCAATACGCGAGTAAATCCAGTCTTAAAAATTTGCAATTTAAATTATTTTTCAAGACTGGCAAACAAGGCGAAAATTCAAATGAATTCAAACAGAAGCGCACTTTCAGAAATACAGGCGAAAGAATTTTACGTAAATATTAAGTTGATACAAATTCATCTTTGAGTGTGTAGTCACCACTATACAGGGAATCTGAGAATAGTCAACACAAGCACAAGTACATTTCTCCTACCTTCAAGAAGCATAAACTGTTTACACTTAAGAACGTACGCTGCAATCCCACGAAAAAATAATACACACTCTTCTCTAAAACATGTAATCGACTGTAATATCCCCATAAAATCTATACATAAACTCTCTTCAAAATCTACAATCAACGCCATAAAACATCTGCACAAGGAAGCCTTAATTCTAAGAAATATTCGAGACACCCACACACCCTCAAACCAGAAATAGCAGACAGAAAAACTTCTTTATACAAGGGCTGGGATTTCAGGAGAAAAAAAATCTATATTCAAGCTCTTTCTCAAAATCTGCAGTCTGCACCAGAAACTTTTTACACAAGAGAAATGTAACTAAAAGAATGAGTGTTCATGCTCTTCCGAAATACAGTATCTGCAATTTGTACCATCTATACCACAAAATTTCTCCATAGGATAGTTGTAATCCCAAGAAAAAATCAATCCTCATGCTCTTCCCCAAATCTGCAGAAACTTTCTACAGAAGAACTAAGCAATCCGAAAAAAGCACCCGCAAGGCAGCCGAAAAAATAGAGACTACTTAGCCGGACTAACCTCATTACGCTCCATTATAAGTCACCGAGAATTACCTTAAGCGTCTCAACAACAAAGGCATAGGAATGGACGGTATTTTTGTTCGTAAATAAAGGACCATCGTACCGGACGTCAGGATAATGAGCCTCAACAACTTAATGAGCGGAGACTTCATGTAGCTTAGAGAATGCAAGAATTAGGAGTGGATATGAATAGCAGAGAACGTACGTATCAACAATGGTGCATTTTCGATACATCTCTGTTAAAAGCGATAGCCTGAAAGTGCGTCGGCGTCATCCTGGAAAGATCAAAGGAAATTGTAATAATGAAAGTGTCAGACTTCATCTACTCGCAGCTATGAAACGCCTACTATGTTACAAAAACAATTAGGCTATTAGCGTCAGCCATTTCTTAAAAGGTTCGGTAACACGACGTATTTAGGGTCCTGTTCCACTGAAGCAAAAAGGTAAGGTGTAGCTCCAAACACTTGGACTGTACGTTCGAGTCTACCTTGAATGTTACGCGTAGTTGATGCCTCTAAAGACATAACGAACGCGGTGTTTCAATGAAAAAAAGAGAGAAGCAGGAACATCGAGCACACCGATCGATCGAAACGTGGAATCCACATACGAGTGTGTTCCAATACTGAACCTGAGAGCAACAGCACCGTCTTTTGGGAAAGAAAATGAAGAAAAGAGCAAAACATCATCAGCAGGAAAATGACAATACAGAGAAGCAAATAAAGCACGAAGAAAGTTGTCCCGAAGACCGTCCTAAGGCCAAGGTAGCTACTTATCCAGAAGATCTTAGGAGGAAAGAGACGACTCCCTAAACCATGGATGGGCCCATTCTATGCCCGTTGGGACAAGTATACTGGAATTACAGGTATTTCGAGGCAGACGTTGGGATCACGCGTAAACATTAACAATTGTGCTACTTATCTGATTTACAGGACAATGTACGCAGTTAATATGAAGACGAGTAAAGCAGTAATTGTATTACATGAAATATATTGGCCTAGGCGTCCAGGCCGCTGCAACGGTGTTCAAGAGAGAAAAAGGTAAGGAGAAGTAGTAAGTAAAGAAGAAATGGGGAACCTACGCACAGAGGAATACCGCAATTGGAATAGCAAGCTGGGAAATACGAAGATGAGCTTAACATAGATAATCGGTCTAAATAGCAAACAGCAAGTAAGCACAGCGGAATCATCCTGGGAGCGCGACTGCCCATGCAAGCAAATCATCTGATTCTTTGGCCCATCCTATTCCCACCGATGGCTAAGAGAGGCACAGCGTCGAGGACAAGTTAAACAGCCACAATTTGTAACTAAAAGTAACCCACCATTCATGACGAACTTTTAATCGTTCTGCAACTTATGGAAGGAATCAATGCAGAAAGGGTATAGCGATCAGTGTACCAAGAAATTAAACAGATTAAGAAATGAAAAAATAATCAAAATGCAATTTTGCATTTGTCACCTAGCTAAGAATAAGCACTCACACTACGGTTTTCTCAGAAAGAAAACAGGTTCGTACTTGATTCAACGTTTAAGTAGGAGCATTTCACACAGGGCACAGCGCATGGAAAAATTAAACAGGGTCAGAAATTGACACATCCAATAATATGGAGAACACTAAAAAGTAGCCATGCATGTCTGACTTCTGTGCTAGAGAAGCCACGATCGAGCTTGCCCACCGGGCGATCCTTGCGGCATCCAGCGCGCTGAGTCGGCAATTGCATGGTATGCGGAGCTGTGTGGGGGCACCTGGCTGATCAGGAATGGGAGGGTAGGAGGCTCGGGTCATTGAACCTTCCGTTTCGGCACTATAGTTCTTAATGAGCCGTGGTCGGCTGCAGTTGTACTTACTCTTCTGAGGCCAGTTGGCCTATATCTGCAGCACAAACCAGTGCGTGTTGGTTTCCCAGAGCAAGGTACAGTAAACGTCGACATTACTTTTACCCAGAAGGAGTACAAACAAGAACAATAGGTACTCAGAATGCATACGCTGTAAATAAAATATAAACTAGAACACCTCCGTGGGTAAGACCATCACCCGCGGTAGGGGGCAAATTCAACGAAGTCATTCGTGATGCACGAGGCTAGGGCACTGTCCCATTCCCAGAGATTAGAGATTCGCTCTGGAATAATAAGATAGGAAAAAATAGAACGCCTCGCGGCGCAAGAAGATCTGCCGCGGTGGAGGCAACTTCGCTCGATGGAGGAAAATTCAACGCCGTCATTTTTTATGGCTGGCTAGGTTTAGTTTTTGGCACGGGTCACATCTAGGTCAACCCACCAAACTCCCTACATAAAATTATGAACATTGCTCAACTCCTTCGACCACTTATTGGGGGGATAGACAAATGTTCAACTATACTTAAATCTTCAACGAAAACATCATAACCTCTCTCACTTCGTTCGCGGGTGATAATTATGTTCAGAACTGAAATAAACTCACCATTCATAGCGCGCTTTTCGTTCTTCTTCCGTCGATAGGTGACGACTGCGACAAACACGAAGAGCGCCACCACGATGGCAGCCCCAACACCTCCCAAAAACCACGTCTCTTGCAACACCGCCATTAGAGGTGAAGGGACCCGACTAGGGCTCGTACCGCCCAACCCCACTGGGAGGCTGGGGTCCTGGATCCAGTGGTGGGGTTCAGAAAAAGGTCCGCTGCCCATCCTGAACGAGGGCCAGAACAAAGATAAATGAGAAAAGCTAAACTCTTTACCTTTATAAAGTACGAAAATACAGTTATAAGCGTTCAAATAAATAAACATATACGAGTATACATATATATATAAATAGGTTAGAAGTGGAGCACTTCCTGCGCAACTTACAAAAAATATAGGAATATAAATACGCAAACAATTAAACAAAATGTAACGAAATTTAAGAATTGAACTGTCTAACCACTTACAAAGTACGATGTACGAAAATAAATATGAACATAATTGATAAAAGGTGCTTATACGAATTACAAAAAGAATTATTTGGTACATTTCATTGTTACCTCCACCAAGGAGGTTATGTTTTCGTCACGATTTGTCTGTGAATCTCGTTGTCTGTCTGTCATCAAGATAACTCCAAAAGTTATGAACGGATTTGGATGAAATTTACAGGGATTGTTAAGTATGTTAGGAGAAACAGATGACTAACTTTTAATGAAGATCCGTCCATCCGTTTGTTTGTTTGTTTGTTTGTCTGCCTAATTTTTATTAATGCAATAACTCAAAGTTATGGACGGAATTTCATGAAATTTACATGAGCTGTTAGGTTTATTACGAAGAGTAAATCGCCAAATTTTTGTGATGATCTGTTGGTTCGTTCGTTTGTTTGTTGCTGTGTTTGATTTAGTGTTTGTTAACGCAATAACTCAGAAAGTTCTACATGGATCTCTATGAAATTTACATAAAAGACTGTTAAAAACATAAATGATTGAATTTTGGCGCAGATCAGTTGCTTTCTTAGTATATGTTTGATTTATGTTTGTCATAATATTTGTTAGCAGCATAACCCAAAAAGTTATGAGCGGATCTTCAAGAAAATTGCAGAAGGTGCTAATACTATCAAAAGGCACAAATGATTAGATTTTGGATTTGATACAAAGAATATCATGGCTTCAGCGCTAATTTGAATTTTATTTTCGTTACCGTTGCCTTGCTTGGCGGAGGTATGCGCTCTCAGAGTGCTCAACTTGTATCATTTTCTTGGTTCATGCTTCCCTACCCGCCGCATACTGTGAGCCAACGCGAGGACGGAAGGGCACGCAGAAAATAGCAAGCACGAAGGATCAACGCTCAAGGGAACAGCACGTCGGGAAAGAAGAGGAGGATCAGAAAAAAAAACATCATCGGTGGCAGTATGAAATGGGAAGGAAGCAAAATGGGCATGGAAGACAGACGCCCCGAAGGCCTGGCAGAGGCTATAAGATACCTATAGGGAACCTCCGAAGACGCTACTCCCCATAATATATGATGGACAAACCTAACTACCCTAAACGTACGGTCTAATGCCCATTCCTATGCCCTTGACGAGTGGTCCATAGCACATTTTGTATGTAAAACTGGAGGATATTTCAAGGAACCAACAGTGCACCATGGGTGAGAGTAACAGCTCATTTGAAGTAGACACTGCTTTTACTTGCACGAATAATACGACAAGCATAGGAACTGTGGGTGGGCGGCCGGCCTACAGTGCTTCCCTTACGAAGTGTAAAACACTGTAATATATCCATAAAAGACAGCCAATGATAATCTTTGCGTACATTGCGACGTCACTGATCACCCTTAAGTACATTTGAGAAGACCTCCAATGATCATGCTTTCCAATCATAGAAAACCGAAGTGCAAATTAGAAAACACAGTCTACTCTCGTCCCTACAAAATAGGTACACAATACGAGCAGCTAGATGTCATCAATGCAGAACTTCCGTTTCTCAGGTCCATTGATGCATCAAGCGAAAGAACAGATCAGGAAACCAAGAGTACATTTCCTCCTTGCAAACGAGAACTAGCGCACATTTAGGGAGGACAAGGCTTTTGAATACTGTACCAGGCTCCTCTGGTCTAGTAATGAAGAGCGACACGGAAGAGCTCAGCCTAAAAGTGAGACATTATAAATGAGGCGAGACGGTTTTGAGGAGATTCAGCCATTGAATATCGAACATCACTCGTAAGGTTATAAAGAGCGACACTGAAACGACAACCTAGAAAAAAAAAAAAAGAAATGCACTTCTATTGAGTGGAAGCGGAAACTGAACATCGAGATCCTTACGCGATATTGTGTAAAGTGAAGATAAGAGCTACATTAGACTGAATTATTTATGTAATTGATGAAAATAAAGGACATCCAGGTTCCATGTATTTAATTAACGTAAAATAATACTTCTTCTGGATTATGAATTTTATTTTTACCGAGCTTTCTTTATTTTAGATTTCCATATCATAAGTAGCGGACCTAGCAGTTTTGAAGTTCCCACTTTGACAACGACATTCGCTGAGAATGTCGAAAGCTCGGTAAAAATAAAATTCATAATCCAGAAGAAGTATTATTTTACGTTAATTAAATATTTATGTAATTCTAAAATAAAGAAAACTCACCTGTTTTGAGCAGAAACGGCTACTGAATATCGAGCTCCTCTAGTGAGGTTGTGTAGAGTGACGCTGAGAAGATCAGGCCGGAGCGTGAGGTTGCTATGGTGGTACGTATTGTTTTGCCTCAGCCAAATAGTGAAGGAGGTGAGAGATCCATGCAGGGACGAAGGTGGAGGAGGTCGCCAGGAAATCATGGCGCTGGTGTCGTTCATCACCGAGCTAGACACGTCCGTAGGGAAGCCCGTTGGTACTAGAAAATATATGATACATTTTTAATCAATGAGGCAGTAGCGTCTAATAAATCCGTAGGGTCAAAGAAGTGGGCCATATAATGGAAATAATATTACTATGAATTATATAATTATATTGCAAACTGGAGAGAAGTACTGACGAATATATAATATTGCGGTGCAAAAGGGACACTTGCGCCGATGAAATGTTGACAAAGCTAGAGTGTACCAAAACCACACGTACCTAGCAAATAAAGTTATGCCTACGGAAAGACGGGATTAACAGTATTAGCACCAACTAAAACGTCGGTATCTTTCAAGACTAGCATTAGCTACAAGATTTACCAACTGCATCGATCCTGAAAAGAGTTGGTCGTATTGAGTTTAAGCCTACGTTTCCACTACAAAGACGATGTCACAGGGGAAGAAAGAAGGGACACAGAGCATGTCGATAGAAAAGCGGAGCCCATATACGAGGGTGCTCCCATACCCAATCAAGGCGAATGGAAACAGCAAGTCAGGAAAGCAGAGGAGAACAGAATGCAGTATCATAATTAAAATAAAGAACTGGAATGGAGCAAATGGGCGCGATGGAAAGTCGTCTCGACGGCCAAACTATGGCTAAAACCTACAGGGTCCCCCTGGGGTCGCT
The DNA here is from genome assembly GCA_001587735.2 of Parhyale hawaiensis. Taxonomy (NCBI): domain Eukaryota; kingdom Metazoa; phylum Arthropoda; class Malacostraca; order Amphipoda; family Hyalidae; genus Parhyale; species Parhyale hawaiensis. The sequence continues at coordinate 4,623,452 of LQNS02276620.1, forward strand.
GATCTCTATAACATAAGTTGGGCGGACCTAACTAATCCATACCTATACACTGAGGCTCATCCTGTGCCCCCTTAAGGGCAGCCTGTCTTTAGAGAAAGAAAGGAATTAATCGTAAAGAAAAAGACAACCTCTAAAAGTTAATAAAAAAATTAATATTTAAATGCGGCGCCTAGTTTGCTTCATTGAAATTGAGGCATAATATTTAATCTAAAAGCATCGCTAGTTTCAATGCATATCTAGAAGCTGAATTAACAATTACAACTTGTGGTTTATACGAGCGTAATTAATAAATTACACAGTTGGAAGAGCCGAATTTCTGCACAGAAAAGGCTAGAAAGGAGGGTTCTAAAACTTTTCTAGGCCCGACTAAGTGGGTTTCTAGTGAGCGTTTCTCCGTGCATAATTACTGAACGCATGACTTTATCTTTACTTTATATTATAAATTATGTATATTCAATACAGGGAAGATTTTCACTAGCGTCAGTGTAGTTATGCATATTGAAGAATATTGATTGTCTTCTGACATACCCGTTGATGTTCTACTACCCAATATAAAATTAGGATTACGAACACTGCGTAGTCGAATGCTACACCTAGCTGCAAATTAAAATAAAAAGAGGTTAAATTAACTGTATGCTTGCATCCTAATAATGTGAGACTTGGGCCCAGAGAGGAGGCATAAATTTCCATTACCATACCCACTGGAAAATGATAAGAACAGCAAGTTAAACTCACCGTCTTCCTGAGTTCTGACGACACGAGAGTTAGAAGGATGACCGTGTACACTGCCGGCGAAGGGAATGACAAATAATTCGTAGTCGGTGTAAGGGTTAAGCTCGGGTATTGTGTGCGAGTTGACATCCGGGGACCTTACCACCGCCGTTTTGAAACGGTGAGTGCCGGACGCCAAGTCCCGGTACATGATATAGAATCCTTCCATTATTTCTTCGTGTTCCAGCACCTAAGGAAGTAAAAATGAACAATTTGTTCCAAGTTCCGGTACATGATATAGAATCCTTCCATTATTTCTTCATGTTCCAGCACCTAAAAAAGTAAAAATGAACAATTTGTTCCAAGTTCCGGTACATGATATAGAATCCTTCCATTATTTCTCCATGTTCCAGCACCTAAGGAAGTAAAAATGAACAATTTATTCCAAGTTCCGGTACATGATATAGAATCCTTCCATTATTTCTTCATGTTCCAGCACCTAAAAAAGTAAAAATGAACAATTTGTTCCAAGTTCCGGTACATGATATAGAATTCTTCCATTATTTCTTCGTGTTCCAGCACCTAAGGAAGTAAAAATGAACAATTTGTTCCAAGTTCCGGTACATGATATAGAATCCTTCCATTATTTCTTCATGTTCCAGCACCTAAAAAAGTNGTACATGATATAGAATTCTTCCATTATTTCTTCGTGTTCCAGCACCTAAGGAAGTAAAAATGAACAATTTGTTCCAAGTTCCGGTACATGATATAGAATCCTTCCATTATTTCTTCATGTTCCAGCACCTAAAAAAGTACAAATGAACAATTTTTTCCAAGTTCCGGTACATGATATAGAATTCTTCCATTATTTCTTCATGTTCCAGCACCTAAGGAAGTAAAACCGAACAATAAGTTATTCCACAAGTTTGATTATATACATATTAGTAAAGAATATGAAACCAATAAGAAATGCTAGTTTTTAGTTTATATACCAATACTGTATTGTAAGTTACAGCACGAGGAAAGGTTCACAAACAGTCGTAAAATTAACAAGAAGCACAACTACGGTCATTCAAATAGCAAGTAGCTTTACTTACATCATACGATCTTGAATGCATGTCATAATTCAAATTACATTAGGGGCTGGAAATTCTAATCAAAGTAACTTAAATGTAACATTTTGTATTCTGCTCTCGGGATACGTTTTTACAGAGTAAATTTATATAGTTATTAAGTTTTCACGAGACAAAAACTGCTAGAAGAGTCGAAACATGAGCTAGGGCTAGGGAGCTTAGCAGTCCTTCCATTGTAAAAACGTTGAAATGCTTACAGGTTTTACATTTGTTCTCAGACTACAGAATTAAAAGAAAAAACAGAAAAAGCATCACCTAGGCCCTGTCAACTTTTGCTCATTTCATGACCACAGGAAGTAAAAGTCTCGTACAGTTCTTGGCTTTTCAACAATTGTAACAACATAAAATTTATTCAACCAACAGACGCATCTATAAAAAGTTATTCAAAGCAGTCATCCCGAACTGTTCTGTCATCATATACCTCGTTATGGATTCTTAGAAAAAAACATTGACTAAAAGCACGCGCCAGCACTCAACCCAATAATCTTCTCATCACTCTGTCAACGAGTTCTGTAGAATTGAAAAAAAAAATGCGTTTCAAAAGTCACTCCGACCGTCCTCTCGACGACTTTACCTTCCAATGGATCCTGATAGCGGAAGGCGACACGGACACGGGCTCCTGCAGAGTGACGAGCGGATGAGCCAGAACAGCGCGGACGTGTACAATTCCATCGTCGCCACTTCGGTTGGAACCTCCGTTGTCTGCGCCTCCTCCGCCGCCAGTACCAATTTCGGAATGGCTAGTGCCCAATCCTTCCCCAAGGACGTCGTTGGAGTTCTCTCTGGCAATGAGCGCAGAGTCTACACCCATGTCGGCAGCGAGCTGAGAGCTGTCGAGGCGCGAAGTGATCAGGGCCTCAGAGACGGGGGAAGCGGGTGATATTCCCACAAGGTTCATTGCTCTGCAAGAAGGTATTTGAGAGGTGAGAAACTAATATTTCTCCCCTGTTCAGGAGATAATGAAGGTTTAGTTCTGTATTTAGAAGTGAACCACATGTATTTCAGGGAAGCTTAGGAGATAATTAAGCTTTACGTATCTACTAATAGGTGAGTCTCTGATACAACTCTAATTTTCACGAAAGAGTTAAGCGTAAATTGTCTCTGGAAAGCAGGTTTTGTTTGAGCAGAAGACAGAACGTTAAAGTTTAGTAGATAATAAAATACAAACTGTATCTAGATAGCAGGCATGTTATCTCTCGACTTAGGATGCAAGGCTTTATATTCCTATACTAGAGTGATTTCGGATTTATGAGAATTACTACCTATAATGATTATGATTATATTTTGAGCTTAATCTTCGTTACCACCTGCGCACGCTAAGATCCAGTAAAAATCTTATGTTAATAGCAAGACGAGGAATCAAGAGACGAGAGCAAAAAAAAAAAAAAAAGAAAAGACAAGAGGAGTGGCAAAGAGAGACTGCGTGAGAACGGTTATGAAGAACAGGAGAAACAAAGCAGCATTGATATGACATCACATTATATTTAGAAGACATGATGAATTCAACATTTAGATTTGAAAAGCCTCGCAAACGAGCGTTGATAACCTACAAATTTAGGAACCCACAACGCCAGGTATGTAGTGTAAGAAGTGCCGTCCTCATTAGAATAATACCTTATCTTAGTTAATCCCTTAGTGCCTACAGTCCACATTGGTGGAGGTCACATAGTGCTGGTCCTGCGAACAATGATGCTTAAAGCAGGTAAGAAAGCGATAACTTTCCAATGCATTGTGTGCGTGCATGCCAGGCACCAAACAACGTTATTACTACGGAAAAGGAAGAGAGATGAAAGGCGCGGTAGAGAAGTCACGCTGAAGCTTTATCGGGTTTCACAGTACCCACAGGTGTGTAGTACTGTGTCGGGTGTAACACATGAACCCGGAATTACATTAAGGGATTTTTCTTTCTGTGGTGGAGATTAAGCTTGTAAATTCAATTTTGGAGATTTGTGAACATGGCTACACCGTAAACTAAATTAAACTCCATATAAAAATGAAAAATTTTATGGAACAGACGTCCAGGCAACTCGAATGCACATAGAGATAGTTTACAACGGGATTTCTTGTCGTCGTCGGTTCAGCCATCGATTTCAATGGATCTGGTACTGCCAGAAATCAATTTCGTTCCTCACGCAGAGCACGCCATCTCAGGTGGCCCCGCTCGTGACTGAGAAAATTGGATTACTATTAACTGCGGCAAAATTAATTCGCCTCAAGTCATGCACTGAATGGTTAAATTGCAAGCATGTTTTCTTCGGCGTAGAATCTACAACAGTTGAAATTTATCAAAAATATTCAGGGTTAAAATTTTTATTCCCGTAAAAAATAAAATATCTAGTCTAACTAGAGCACACTGAGAGCGTATGCCAAGCAAGGCAGTGTTGACGGAAAATTCAAATTGGTCCTGGTCCGTTTATAACTGTTTTAGTTGTTACCAAGAAAAAATCTGGCAGACAAAGAAATAAATAAATAAATAAACAAACAAACAAACAAACGGTTGGGCGGTTCTTCATCAAAAGTTACTCTTTCATTCTTCCTAACATTCCCTTTCAATTTCAATAAGAACCCTCCATAACTTATTGAGTCATCTTGGTGACAGACAAGTAAAAAAGAACGACTAACAAACTCCATAAAAACGCAGCCTCTTTGGCGGACGTAATTAAAGTACAAAAGTGCAAGGGGACTCGTTTCTGTTATATGTTTTTGCATGTACTTACAACTTTTCAATTTTTATCAAACCGTCCTCCGGGTTCATAATTAAAATGGCCACGCTTTCGGACGGTTTCAAGGAAAGTATGCTTAACATTAACGGTTTCAGTAGCTTGCGCGTTTGTGACAGCATACCTAGTGATTGTGGCTTTGGATTTCCCATCTCACTGTTCTCAAGCACGGCACTGCAAGACGTGGTCAAAAAATGCAGGAAAGCCATTAACTCCAAACTAATTTCAGACACCTGAAATATGTACGGTGATTATATTTTTCAGTTTTGGTAGTACGTTACTGTATTCCGCGTTAGACACTCTTAGTAGTTTCAAGAATAAAAAACAAAGGGACAGGTGAAACGTATAGAATATAAGAAGACTACATGCATACCGTGCACAGGGCATGAGAATTCATCAAGTAAGAGGTGAAAAAGGATTAAGAGAACAAAGCTCTCTTGTGCTGTTTTGGCACGGGATTGACGAGTTGAATTAGGTTAGACTAGGTTAGGCGAAGCTAAGTAGTTTAAGCTAGACTAAGCAGTTCAAACTAGGCTAAGTAGCTCAACTGTGCTTCACGTTAACTTTAACAGCTCAAGTTACGTTGGGTTAGGCTTTCGAGGCCATGTAGGTTACACACAAAAAAGGCTACGACCCATCATACGAAAAAAAGGACGGTCAATTGCACAAGACCTTTTAACCAACCGAAGTTGGGTTGTTTACCGATATCTTTATTGATAGTAAGCAGGCTGTCTTGGGCGCTCAATATCTGTAATGAGCCCAACACACAGTACCTTAACTTGCCTTCACATGAATAATAAAAGAAAAACATCCAATCTAGTGGCAGTCGCAAAAAAATATAATAAAAAAAAACATTACGAGTTCCACTGTACTAGTCATGACGTAAACGTTGTTATTATAGTTATTTGGGAAAAGAGCTAACAAATTAACTGAAAAAATGAGGGCTTTCAGTGCTGGGTTCTCTGCAAAACCTGACACCTTACGAGCGGGCTTACTGTAGAGGAAATTTTTATTATCAGTATTCCTTTAGCTAAATATCAAATAAATTAATCCAGGTTTGAAGTCAAAGCGAGCATTTCAAAGAAGTAAAATTCCTGCAGGCCGTTCATAATTTCCAGTAAAAATGTAGAAAGCGATGCATTTGTAGGCATTAATGAGATTACTTGACATTTTCACAGATGAAAATAAAGCGCATTTTCAGCATCGACTTATCGGAATTCTATAATTGCTAACTTTCGCAGAGTCTGTAAAAACCTGCAGACAGAAGGGCACCAAAAATTGCCGCCCAGATAACAAGGATGAGGACAATTGCAGTCACAGGAAGAGACTTGAGATTTTACGCGGAAGTGGTACATAATTTCTAGACGGGTAGTGACAGGAGGGATTTTTCTGGCTTGTGCCTGACAGATCTAAGGGCAGGGATGTCCGCTGGACGCAAAAATTGCAGCAGCTTCCTGGTTCGTAAAAACGAATCGTTCGGAGGTAACAAAACTTAGAATTTTTGGGCAGATTAAGCGTACATTTTAATGAACCGCTCCGATACGAAACCTAATATAGAAATTGTGACAGCTTTCAAATCGGCACTAACGACTCGTTACGAGGGAACGAAATGGTTTGGGTATGAAATTTGAGGGATGATTAAAGTAGGTGTTAACGAATGGGACCGTGGTAAAGGAGGAAATTCAAGGAAATTTTAGAATGCGCAAAACGAACCGTCATACGGTTAATGTATATTCACTGGCTGCTCAAGGTTATCATTAGTGACAGCCGTAGAATTCGTATCAACAAATTGTTCAGAAGAAGATGAACGACAAGAATAATAATTGGGGCAGTAAATTTACACGAAGAGAGTAGGGAAGGTAAATAAAAGTGACGAGTCGTGCACGTACAATTCAAGAGTACAAATCAACGAAAAAGCACCAAAAGAGTATAAGTTTCACAGCACCGATCACAGTGCAGCACTTCAGAGAATTTCCCAGGGCGATCAGAGCGCTCGCAGATTGGCTGCAGGGAGCCGCTCAGAACTGTGTACAGTGCAACCCAAACCGCGACTCAAATTTGATTACTACTGCCAGTTAGACGAGTCAACATTGGTGATGAATGTGTCAACAATGTCGCGTGCGCGTTGTCAACACATTAGGGGAATGTGTTAGTAAGACAGTAAGGCGGGTCAACGCGATGAATGACGAGCATAACAGTTACTTAGCTACGAGGGACTCGAAAAGGACGCTTCTTGTTTATTTGTTAAAAAATTTTTACGGGTGGCTTTTATGTTATCCTAATATAGGTCTACGCTGCACGTATTTCATTACTAATTTGGGTTTGAGTAATTCAGAAAGTTATTAGGTTTTTTTTGGTGATGAAAATTCCACTTTTTTATCTGCCATAAGGAGATTTGTTAAATACTAAGTAGATATCATATAGGTAGAGTTCTCGTTTCACGTTCTCAAGTGACGAGTTCAATACAAGGAAAGTTTGTTCACTGCCAATATTAGAGATTAAAAATAGTTTTCATAAGCGGTTCGCAAATTTATATTTCCATTTTGTTTGCTTTTGCGATAATTAGTATACTGGACCGTACCATGTTTTTGCGATTAACATACATTTCTACTTTTTCTACTAATATTACAAAACAAATTGTTTTCCATGTACATCAGAACAAATGTCGCAAGTAAAGGGTTACACCAAACATTTGTATTACTCAGTATAATGATCCCTACACTGGCGGGTTCCAATCCCTTCCTCTCCCTCATAGGTCAGAGCGACTACGCATTTCTAGATATTTTTTCGTGCGTTAGTACTGATTACCTAACTGTTTCTAGTGGAAGGCCGGAGCCCATTACAGCAGTTTTTTAGCCTTGCCACTTCTCTCAACCTTTCTATTGCTCTTAAATAACTTGGGGGGAGGGGACGTTGTCCCCACTTTGGGAAGCACAGAAGGCATGACAGACTCACCGGACCGCTGCCCTGTACTGGGTGTCCGAGTCCAGGTTGGTGAGGGTATAACTTTCGGCAGGGATGTGCTCCGCCAGTTGTGTCCACGACGTGTATCTGCCGCCCCATACCTGCAAATGTCGGCCAACAAGTTGAAACATTTTTACCCTTTAAAAGTGTAAATTAACCGCTGAAAGGCATTGCATTCATTCCTTAACTGTGAAAAATTTCAATTTAAAGGATCAAAGGCACACTTTTGCAATATATAAAGATCAAACGCTGTTGCGTGTCCGCTGTATCGTACTGATTTTAACAGACTGTACACACATGCAATGTATGGAATAGTAACAAGACTGACAAAATACACTGATAAATTGCATATTGAACAAAGAGAGGTTGGGTTAAAATTACACCTATAGCATACAGGGCAATAGTCCTATAGTATATATCGTACTAACTGAAGTTAATTTTTCTGGACACTACGCTCTTTGTAACGTAGCCAAAAAGGTTCCCGTGGGCGTTGAAATATTGAAGCGATTAAACAGGAGCTACAATTGCAACTGTCTCGGTGTAATTTGAGCACAGTTCCTATATGCTATTCGTAACCGACGCCCTGACTTAGTCCCGACATTGCTCCTACGTTGTACAATTAACTCTGCCGAAGGCATGCCACACATTAAAAAAAGACACAACTTGAGGAAAATTATCTTCATTAAAGCAACATTTTCTTCAAGGTGAACATAAAAAAAAAGAGCTATTTAAAGGAAACTTTTTTTTCACTCAAGGATTGTTTCCTTCAAAGTAAAAACATTTAACTAGATATACGATATTCATCACTTGGGACGATAATCACCTATATAAACAACATATAGAATAGTGAATACGTTGTTTAATCTTCTCTGGACACAACTAGTGTTTCATGTGAAGAAAATAGAGGGACATGTAGTATGTCGATAAAAATGAGGAACCCATGTACGAAGGTGTTCCCACACAGGGTCAGCGCGCATGGGAACAGCATGTCGGGAAGGAAGAAAAAGGGAAATACAGTATCATTAAATAGGAGTATTACAATAGAAGACACAAAGTGGGCATGATAGACAGACGTACCTAAGGTCCACTTAAGGCTGAAGTAATATTTGGGGACCTCTTGGGGCGCGACTCCCTATAACATAGGATGTGCAAACCTAACTAACCTAACCAAGACATATGACCCATCCTACACCCCATAAGAGGACACACGGAAGACCTCTATAAAAATGGATATATTTATGATACGAATGAGGCGAAAAGTGCAGTAAATCTTATAATATCGGCTCGTTTTTTCAATGATGGGAAACTAATAGAGACAATTAGGCAAAAGTTTACCCACCAATCAGGGTTAGCGAATGTTTTTCGTGACGCAACGCTGGCGATGACGTCATCAGACACACCGATCGAAATATTTTCAATTATATTGATCTGGCACAAGTTTTACCAGTGACCAGAGTCTGTGTCTCAGCGGCCGATACGCAGCCCACAGTTGCATGACCGCAGGCAGGCAGCGGCACTACCCGACAATAGCGGATAAAAATACCCTAAAATGAAGGCTAACTGCACGCTAAGCACAGACGAACCATAATGCGCTGGTGGCCTTCCTTGTCACTGATGACTTTGCCGAGTTATAAAAGTGGTGCCATTATCAGCAATAAAAAGAGCTTTACGTGACGCTTTTATTAGCTTCGTTATTAACTATAAAGGGTCCAGTGTATCTTACAATGCACAGTTTGACAGTTCACTCATACAGGCAGTATAGTTGAGGAGCAATGATATGAAATACTAGCAAAGCAGGCTTACAATTTAGTAGATAAGTATTTCGGTATCTAGGAGTTCAACCACCGTGCCCGCTCATTGGGCGATCCCCACAGTGCTGCTCGGTAGTACTTATCTCTCGCGCAGTGAAGAGCAAAAGAGATATTTTCATCTCGGCACTTCAACCGAAAAGTCTCAGTCGGCCAGAGTGATGCTTCTTTTTTCGGCAGGAAAACAAGAACGCAAAACAAGCAAGAAACATGCCTAATGCCAAGTTTTATGAAAAAAGCCTGACATATTTAAAATCAGACACGAGTGAAAATAAAATTTAAAATACTAATGAAAAAATAATAAATATTATCAGTATATAGCTACGAGTTCATACTACCTATATCATATTTTTTTAGGTAAAAATATAATAATGTGTACGAGCTTAACGGCAAGTCAAGTGTCCTTGGATAAATCGAGCAACAATTTCTGTCATTAGTTTACAAACCTCTCAAACATTCAATTATAGGTGAATCCTAACCTTGTCGAGGTGGTTATCGAGATATGGTGATTATGTAACATATCAAAGTCCCTTTATACAAGTGGTTTGTAACTAGATGATGTTAATTATTGGCTCGTAAAACGGGTTAAGCAGAGTATCAAGTTTTACGTACAGGAATTGAACAGTTGAGCGTTAACTATCTGGGTGAGTAGCAGCACTAATGACCAGCGTGTTGATCAGCTCAAAATAGGTTCAGAAGTCATTACCATAACGTAGCATCCATAACTATTCGCTCCACTGCAAGAAATTTTGGCAACCCCAGAAACTTAAATCGAAAAACAGCTTTTAAGACAAATAAAACTTCTGCTTGGGGTCAATCAAGAAGTCACGTGGGGCCTCTTCACAAGGATCGCCGTTTCAAAATTACCTACCAACGGTGACGGGTCAATACTCCCGGAAGTCCTGGCAGCTTTAGAAATTAACGCATTTTTTGTTTCAACTAACATCGATTTTCGAAGAAATAGCGTTTTTTATTCGCAACATCCTCGAATGGGCACAGTAGGTGGTAGGGGATGAAGTTATATATAAGTTTAAGCTCACAGAGACAACGCAACGTCGTCTTTCAAGACAAAAAAGGAAGGGAAGGGATATATACCTATATACACATTATGTCGAGAGCAATGTGGACACCATGTACGGGGTGTTTCAACACTTAACCATTAGTGTTTGACCATTGTATGAAGGCGGTTCGGTCGTGGTCAAATTCCTCTATGGCGGTGCCAATCTATGTGTATATCTGAGATTTTGTTCGACCCATATCTTAGCCCCGCCCACTTAATGAATATAGAGAAATCTCAGAAATATCCATAGAATTAGCCTCGCTGTAGAGGAATTTGATCACGACCGAACAGCCTTCATAAAATGGTCAGACTATAGTTACAGCAAGTGGCAAAAGAAGGGGTAAAACATTAGGGTTGTCATAGATTGGCAAACACTGAAGACCCCTGAGTAAAATTTCTGCATAAAAAATATAGCACAGCTACTTTGAAAAGCTTGCCTAGATAAACGGTTCCTTCAAAAGGTGGGTTCACAATGCAGTCTTTTGTTCTCCGTACGCACTACAACGCGTCCGGATGCGTCGTTGATTTTTATAAATAACGGAGAAGTGCACAGCTTTCCGAGTGTACTCTACCGTAAATTTAAGAAGACGTCCAAGACTCGACAAGTGACACTTGAACGAGCTTACATGAGGGCTAACATTTAAGGAAAATTTGCGGTAGACACACGCAGTGGTAGACACATTTGCGGTAGACACACGCAGTGGTAGACACATTTGCGGTAGTCACACGCAGTGGTATATTCTAGAATGCAACAAAGCGTTCGAACATTTCGTACAGCGTACGGGGAACAAAAGACGATCGCGTGAATCCGGCTTCAGCGTGTAGGGTAACAAACCTCCAAAATATAGTTGGTGATGGGCGAGTCTCCCTCCTGCTGGGGAGGCGACCACGACACGGTGATGGAGGTGGCGTTGTGGCTACGAAACCTGCCGTGAATATAGGAATGCACATGAGCCACACTTATAGGTAATGATACATTTATTTTATAATAAATTAATAGCGAATTTATGATATACCTTTATTTCTTATTAATTAATGGCAGATTTTTGTTATAAGAAATTAATGACTGATTTACGTTACAAAAATAAATAGCAGATTTATGTTAAAGAATTTCAAGGATAAATCTCATCTTACTATTGCTATCATCCTCTTAAGACAGATTTATGTTACTATAATGAAAGATAAATTTACGTAATGACTATTGTCATATTACAACTGCATAATCCGATGGGAAATTCATAAAATTTTTGGCACTACATTGCTATTCTGGATTAATCTCAGTAAGTAGTATCAAAATCCAAGGGAAAATTCCTAATGATGTGTCTGCTATAAAGCGATAACAGGTTAATGGTTTACATGATTTTTTAGCGAGTTAAAATGCACAGCGTCACAATATATCATATTTTCAAGTAATTGAAAAGATTATGGATCCAGTTTGGGGCGTGATGCTACAATGCTAAAAAAAACTTCTAGTAAAGAGTTAGATCTCATTCCATAGAGTTTGATGCGGCCCAACCAGGGAAAGAAAGAAGGAACATACATCACGTCACGCAAAACGAGGCACCTACGCTAATGAACAACAAGAAACCATAATGGACGAAGTAGAGCAGCAAGTATAAAAAAGCATCAGTAGTGGTAACTTTATGGGTCTGTCACTCACACCGGAGGCATAAAGAACGTATAAAAAGACACTTGGACACAAGGTATGAAGCCGCTCTGAGCTGACATTTCTACGGCGTAAATCTGAAAACTACCGGCGGGCTAATGTTATACGGCACACGCAGCGCGCCGCGCCAATAAAACCGGGCCCACTTTTCTTTCCCGGAACCGTTGGAGCATCCTAGGAAACCCAGCGGAAACGGGAAGATGAAATTCTGTTGACAAATTTTTAGGGCGGAAAAATTTTTTGCTAATGATAATGATGCAGGCTAAACTTCCTTTTCAAGGAACCGATGAAGCATCTTAGGAAACCCAGTGGAAAATAGGTAGAAGAAATTTCGTTGTTTCACGCACAAACTAATTTTACAAATATAATATAAAGACTAAAAGTTTACGTAGGAAAATCATGACAAGAAAAAGACATAAAATGGATAACACGGAGAGAATTTACCACACAATTTTATGAGATGAAAAAAATCCGTGAATCAACCACTGTCACGATAAAATCTTTAGCTTTGAAAGTCTCAGATAATTAAAACAGGCGGGTTCATATTTCAGTCTATATATAAAGAAGAACTCTCAATAACAAAATATTGTGAGAGATGATACACTTTCTTATGTTATATTAGCATAAGTGTAGTGAATGAGGATGAGGAAACAGCATCTCTCAATTGTGTTTCAAGCCCATTGACAGCAACGGCCAATCGACAAATGGAATCTAATCACACTTTCAAGTTGACAACTTGGAATCCTTGGAATTTTTATATTATATAAAGCTGAAAGCGCGTATCTATTATATTTTTTTTTCTGTCAAATTAGCTAACGACAAAATAGTTGGGCATAAATTGATCCAAAAATGAAACTACGGACAGAAGAGAATCAGATATAATATCACATATGCTGAACACACAAAAAATAAAAAACGCTGTAGATTGAACACGAAAAGCCGTACAGTGCTAGAGAAGAAACAGGGTAAGCCATCAAATGTTATACTCTTCACATATTTCTGAGTACTACTGTTGCGTTAACTCGATCCAAAACATTGACTTGAACGTTCAAGATGGAGGTTCCGGACAGGTTGAAGCTAACCAAATCACATCATCTCACCTAAAGCGGGCGCCTAGAGCACGACAATAACCTTTTACCGTCGAAATGTCCATAAATGGTTCCTTCCATAATGCTATTCCTACGAAAACGGTTTATAGCCAGCCGGTTAAGGGTTAAGACGTTATTACTGCACCCTTACCTTGGGGCAGAGGGGGCACCAGGTAGCTGGGAAGGGTCAGGGGTGGGGCGAGGTTGGGCCACCGACGGAGACAGCACCGACAGTGTGGCTGCGGCCGACGACGTACCCGACGGTGAGGTCGCTCTGCAGTGGTACTTGCCAGTGTCAGACGGACGTACATCTGCGACAGCAAAAGCAAATGACACATAAATTCCCTCATGTAAACTCGCTCATCTGAAAAAATTCATTAATCTCACTTGTAAAATTAACGTAACGGGTGTGTAAAGTTATCATTATTCGCTACCAAACTAGAGGAACATTCACATCATTCTTTCTGAAATTCACATAACTCGCTAGTAAATTGCTCATAACTAGTGTGTTCAACCCAAAGAACGTCGCAGACATGTTCGCTTCATTTTCTATTGGCAAAATAAGTATCCCAACCGAAATCTACTAGCTGCTACTATTACCCACACCCTATTTCGTGAGGTCAAAAATCAGTACTCAAATTTTTTCAAAAAAAGAATCCATTTTATTTTGTTTTCAGTAGTTCATGTGTTCAACACATTTTAGTTATTTGGTTGCCCTAGTCTGTCTGCCTGTCAGAGCAGACTCGCCTTCCTGCAGACGGCGATGGTAGACACACGACAACCCCACAAATCCAAGACCTTTACAGTATTGTGTCGTGGAGAAATGATATGGTAGGTGAAAAACCGAGCAGCCACTAAGCCGTATAATTAGTTAGTCACTTGGATAGTTGAGATAAATAGGAAGGGCCATGTAGCGTGTCAAGAAAAACAAGGTAAACAGATACCGAACACATCACAAGGGACGAACCATTCCAGTACGGCGAGAAGGAGTAGCACAATAGTACAAAGAGGAGTAGCAGCTGAAGGAAAAAATAAAAAGCCGAATTTCAGCAATCATTCAGTGGCAAACTCTGAATCAGTTTTGGAGGGTGTTCGAGTTATTAGCTAAGGGCGGATAAGTCCTAAGAACATGAAATATTATTTCATCGCAGGTAAACTTTCAAGAGTAGACGCAGTAATTAAAAAATAAATAATATAACAAGCAAAATAAAAGTTTCCATGTTATACTTTTAAAAAAATTTGAATAATGCCCCTAACAGCGAAATTTTAAGCTAATATTATCCAATGGTCACGCTTCAACAGGCATCAGCTTTTTGCCTAAAATATTCCGATTGCGTCATTCCAACCGAACTATACTACTGAAAAGTATATTTTATAGGGAACAAAGGATAACAAAAACACTGATGACCTCGGTATTCGTAATGAAATTATGAAAAACTGGTACTTCTTAATCGAACACATTACCAAAACTCGAATAAAATAAATCTATATAATATGGGAACTCGTTACTCCAATGAGCTTCGAACGAAGCTGAAATATACATATGACAATACAGGGCTTTTTACTCGAGTACATTTGTTACTCGAACGGACGAGGAGCAACACGCTGATAATGGAATCTAGCACTAGGTTAATCCTTTGCTATTCTAATTTTCAGGATAAAAAAGCACTACTGCCGTTGGCCACAATCACTGTTAATTATAAACAATTCGGATTATTATTAATCCAACATCAGTGTCTAGGGAATACCATAAAATTCACATTAGAAATTAATCCGAACAACTTTTCTAATAACCATTGCTACGATTGCTGTTATTGGCAGATCAGTTATGATGGCCTGTTAGTAACCTGAAACGTTCCCTTGCAGCAATGATTGCTATCACTTTATCATCGTATTATCAAAGCTTAGACCCACCCAACCAAAGGACTGCCGGTGACCCATAGGCAGGAAGAGAGAGTATATAGCAGCGAGCAATATGAAGAAAAAAATGCAAGGAAGATAATGGGCACGAAAAAAAAGATGCTCCGAAAACCCAACTAAGAAGGCTAACGGCTGGCTCATACGATAGTCTTTTCTCAAATGTTTATAATTTAAAATAGTCGAATGTTTTTCGTGTCCCTGCAAAGACGACTGCGAGTACAAAAAACACATTACCGAACTAAACACAACGTCAGCCGTCAAGTACATTCGTTTGCACAGCAAGTGTCACTGTCAAATTTTAACGAGGCCTCGTCAAATTTCACGTAAAAGCTTCGAAAGCTCCTTACTTTCTGTTGCTTAAACTGGTAAAGTGACGCATGCGCAGTGGCACACCCTGCGATGTGTGGACGTAGAGCAAAGGACTTAGCTATGACTGAACTGGGATTAAAGTCATCTACATTTGTGGTGCCTCAGAGAACACGACTCCCCGAATCAAAGAATGGAAGAACCTAGATAATATACATTTTCCTAAGGTGTTGACAAATATTGTAACCATGATGTTGCATCTACGTAATGCTTATAATTGTTTGATCAATTATCTGCTATATATAACGCCGCTTTGAACAAGCAACTGCTCAAATCGCTGGGTACTTCTACTTTTCGTTTGTGGAACCACCTTCGAAAACAAGTTTCATTCGAGTAACGAGGTACTACAGCAGTGAAAACGTGCAACAAAGCTACACGAATATCTATGCTGCCGACTCCGAGCTCAACACTCATCACAATATTAAGGAAGCAATTACAGCTGTGTTTTCGAAGGTAAATAACACGAAAGACTGAGAGAGAGAACAGCGCCGGTCGAGATAATGGGAGCCGCGTTTCCAGGAAGATGTTCATTATAAAAACATGGCGGTGCTTCGGGAGTCCGATCAAGCTCGTCGGGAAGACTGGAAAATTTTGCGTTAAGTCTTCGGAGGCTACAATGAAGATTTAAATATGTTTGCATCAACGCTTGGCGAGCTAAGCCTTCTAGGAGTTTCCTTATTACGGACTTAACATATAAATGGCCTGCTTGGCACGCGCAGACGAAAACACTCCATTAAGCTTGTCATGCAGTACGAAGAGAACAACAGTGTTTTTCTTTCACGAGTTTTCGGGCAAAATCTAGTTACGAGTTTCATAATTTTAAGAATAATAGCCCGCTATATGAAGAATCCTCCAGGGAAACTGTAAGGCGAGTAATAATATTGTTATGCTGGAGTTCTCACACAAACTCAAGTTGTAAATTAGATAATTTTGGGGATATTAGTATATTAGTGTTTCACAGAGGGAATCTAGAGGGAAAATGTCACAGATTAGGACAAAAACTTATTTTTCGCACATTATAATAGTGAGATTCGCAATCTTTCGTTGAAACATAAAGTTCTTTCGCATAATAAATGGGAGAGTAACATAGCAAATTTTGCAGCTAGCTTTCGAATAGAATTTTGAAATTAAGAGAGGCAAAAATTTTACGTTAAACACAATGAAGTGAACGCAAGGAGCGTCGTTTTTTCCCCTGTTTTACACCAAAAATATTATTTTTTGTAAAGTAAATCAAAATACGCAACAGAAATTGGATAAAAATACATAGTAAAGGAGAGCGCTATTAACTTACTTCTATTTTGTAGAAGCCGCATTGGCAATTTACTTTATAAAAACGCTAACTTCACTTACAACGAATCGGTCGGAAGACGTAATAACACCACATATACATAACACCTAAATCCGGCATCGATCTAAGATCCCGCAGCCATCGGGAAGTAAGTAAGGTAAATTATCGTACATAATACATGTATCACACATGAGTCACATACTGAAACTGACTCCGGTAAGAAAATTCGAGCGGAGACGACGTGAGTATCACAACTGCAGGAAGATATATTATGGCGACACGTACGTATGAATGTAATCAGCGCTCAAGGGCCACAAACATCATCCAACCAGGAAGGGAACTCGAGCAAATACGATACGATGATCAGGACTTCAGGAGGTTAAATTATTAGCAGAACTAAATAATCACATAGAGAGACTCACTACGGAAGAAAACCAGAGCGAAAATCGTGCAAACAACACAACTTAATTGCACGGCGAATATTGAAATACGAATGCACTGCTTATGAGTAATTGACCTTGGAAGGCAACTCGAGCGAAAACTCCGCAAACATCACAACTTAAACATAAAGTGATGAATGCAATGAACATTTGGTACTCATAAGTCAGATACATGAAATATATAATCCCAGAAGGAAAACAACGCGACCATCAAGACTTCAGCAGTGCATGTAATCACAGAAAAAGACATCAAGCAGAGGGCCGCTGTCAACATGTCATTACCCTTCTATGATGATGCCCTAAGCTTCAACAAACAAATCGTTCCAGAGCGCAGCGCTGAGGGGAACTTCAACAAAGATGGAGAGGTCTCTTCAATTACCGCTGCCCTCGCCATAAACTCGGCAGCATCCTCGC
Source organism: Parhyale hawaiensis (assembly GCA_001587735.2). Classification (NCBI taxonomy): domain Eukaryota; kingdom Metazoa; phylum Arthropoda; class Malacostraca; order Amphipoda; family Hyalidae; genus Parhyale; species Parhyale hawaiensis. The sequence goes on from LQNS02276620.1 coordinate 4,641,030, forward strand.
ATCCGGCCATGCAATGCTGAAGAAGCTCGGCATTTGTTTGCGCATGCAGAGGCTGTGCCTAATTTCCTGGGATTTTTACCCCACTGAACTTCCTCCAATTACTGCCAGGCCCACCTGTTGTGCTGCGAAAATTTTGGGTCGTTTCCAAGTTCCTTAGAATTGCTAAGACGCAAAGCAAACGAAACTTGGGGATGGCAGAACACTCGAACGAACACGGCCTTGTGGATAGGGTTATTTATGGTGCCTACAGAATGAAATATATGTAGAAGTTAATAGCGATTTCTGCGGACGAAACAATCGTTACTCAATACAGCATACGTAAAATGTGCACTGTGAAAGATATGGCAGCAATCGAAGAAGCACGGCCTTGTGACTACGGGGTTATGGTGCCGCAAGTTGTGAAATACAAGAGATGAAAGTATAGGCCAGCTTTGTACAAAATAAGGGCAAAAATCTGAAAAATTTGCATCTTTTGATTTGTCAATAGTGCAAACATGAAATTTTAACTTTAAATAACCTTTTTCGTTAGAAATACCTTACTAAAATTTTAATAAAAATTAAGGAATAAGAAAAAACTTCTTGTGAGATGGTAATTAATTTAGTTTATTTAGAGTCCAAAATTAAGGGACAAAAGGAGAAAACATCTTCTAAACAGTACGGTAAACCCATTTTATTTTTTCTTATTGCAACAATAGCACAAGGGCTCAGCGTCACAAGGTTCGCAATTCTTTAAGAAAAAATTATCAAATCATAGAAAGAAAATTAATCATTCAGAGAGATTTCAGAGAGACTATCAAGCGAACTAAGAGTGTTGTTGGAAAGATAGTTAAAGGTCATAATGAAATATAAGGGACGCATATAGCGAGTCCATATAGACAGGCTCAGTAAAACTGTAAAACTACGAAAAGTGAAGAATCGCATCACGCAGAGCTCATGGCACTGGAAGTCCGTTTCATGACTTCAACAGGGATAAATAAAGCAATGAATGATACTACATGCGTAAATGTTCCAAGACCAGCTGTTTCGAGACGGCTACAAAAAGCCGGCTCATTTTCACGACGCCCTCAGAAGAAGAAAACCTCTTATTAGCGTCAAGAATAAGAAAACGTTAGAGTTTGCCAACAAGCATGAGATTTGGATATACGAAAACCGGCTTCAGTTTATTCAGTGACGAAAGCAAATTTAATTTGTTTGGAAATCGGAAAAAGCTAGATTAGAGAGACATGAAGGTGAAATACACAATGCAAAATATACTAAACAGACAGTGAAGCATGGCGGCGGTAGCGTGATGGTATTTGGAATGTTCTTCTCAAGCCAAGGTACAACGCCACTTATTTGCTTGGACAACGGTGTGAATGCCCATATCATATCTATAAACATTCTTATCGAACATATGGTACCTGATACACAAAAATTCCAGAGTTGAGAAACCCATTTTCGTGCAAAATAAAGACTCGCGTCATAAAACAAAATTATTATTATTATTATTAAATCACACCAGACTGGCGACGCAGGAACGGAGAAACTCCATGAGGTTAACAAACCCCCACGCAACCAGCCCAGCGGGTGGAGAAAAAAAAGAA
>LQNS02276620.1:4643173-4668898 GCA_001587735.2 Parhyale hawaiensis
AGAACACCAAGAATCAATCATTTCCAAATCATGCTGAATAGATTCTGAAACCTCTAATCTATCACTAGGCTTATCGCAAACAGCCAGCAAAGTAACATCATCAGCGTAACCAACAAGTAATGGCTTAATTCAATGAACTCTTTTAAGATTATGGATTGGCCAGCACCAAGTCCCGTCCTGATTCTTCCATCCAACAGAGAATCTTGGGAAAACGTTACAAGTAAGGGTTATGACAAGAAATCCCACTAGCCCTGAGGATTTGTGGGTAAAACAGTAGGAGAAATGAACAAATATACTTGTACAGGATTGTCAGAACGTTATTTGTTTGTGCAGTCGAAGATGAGGACCATTATCGAAAACAAGAGTAATCACTAAATACTGATTTAGTATTGTGTGTTCCTACTTATTAGGCTTCAATGTTTACAATTTACCTTTTGTCACTTAACTTTGGACATATCAAAAATTATAATAAATTTCTGATAACTAACTTTTTTCATCTCTTAATTTTTATGCAAATTTTTTAGTAAATTATTACTAATGATAGGAGCGATTTAATGTTAGAATTACATGTTTGCGCTATTGATACATCAAAAGGAATAAAGTTTTTAAATTTTGTCCGTTAGTTTTGGACGCAACTGTAGTTCAGAAGACATAACAATTACCCTATTCTTCATATACTAGTGTACAGTGTATAATATCGCATCAGTAGAACGAACAGGGGATGGCAGCTACGGATTTCATGCGTCTAATATTGTACAATACAGAAAATAATGGTAGTCCAGCAAGCGTCATTGGTTCTTGGCAGGAAGGGCATTCGGTGAGCGAGACCTGCGCCATATCCTAAGTCCTGACATTAGTTGGGCACCGTCCAAGCCAGTAATCCTCTCTAGGAGATGCAGGAGATCGTGACGTAAAACCGATTTACAGAAAGTAATGGTAGTTTCAATCGAAAATATGAGACAGTTTCTCTATACTATGTATACACGACGTGTACTACGTATAATACGCTAACAGTAGAACGAGTAGTTGTAACAGCAGAGGTGGTAAGATGGGATGGTTAGCGCTTCAGTTGTTAGGTCTAGATCGAGCCAGATATGTTAAAAAATATACATCCACCTCGGTCGGCTCTGCTGGACGATCTCAAGCTGGGACGAACTCCTATGACTTCTATTAGTCTCATATATGTCTAGCATGAATTGGAACGAACACGGGTAAGTAGTGATGGAGTTTTGGCTCTTCCCGTAAGTAATAAAAATATATGAGTTGCTTCGAATAATATGCACGCTAACTAAAATAAATCGTAACTATACAAAGCAATTCAGTTAACTGCAGTAAAATAAAAAAAAACACGATTATGCAAACATGAAAAGACCTCAAAACAAAGACTGTGAGCCTAACATAACAGAAAGTTAAATGCAACAGGGTCGTGGAGGGAAAAAATAAATAAATAAGAGAGCTCTCAGATCTGCACAGAGAAATTGTACAAGCAAAAAAAAAAAAAAAAACAAACTGAAAAAACATGCGATTTTATACGCTAGAACTGGATAGCTAATGTTAGCTATTTGCCTGAAACTTTCCAAATGAGCTACAGATGAAAAAACAAAAAAATACAGTCATACGGCAGAGCCAACAAAGTCAAGAAGCTTAAGCAACATTTTGTAGTTTGTAAAACACGTAAAATGAAGCATCCCTGCATACCCTACATAAAAGAGCCAGCAGGTACTAATAATAATCTAAGAACATAAAAGCGTATTTTGACAATGCATATGATACAACGCAGCTTACCACATGCAAAAGTCAACATGCGAGTTAATTCTATCAACTGAAGACACAAGTCCATTCCAGTGAGTGGACTTCACAGAAACTTTGAGCGAAAACTTTTACCAATACAGGAAAAAAAACGAAAGGCACGGTACGAAAGTTGCTGCTTTCTTTGCTGTTGGTTTGGATAAAAAATAAGATCAGGGTTCAAAATTTAATTTAAAATGCCTTCATTTGATGAAGAGGCAACGTTGGAGCGCCCGGCAGAACAGGCGAGACAGCCCGTAAGGTGAGGGAGCAGGGAGTTTGGACCTGTAAATAGTCTAAAAAGAACAGTGAAATTTCGACAACTGAGAGATGGTAAATTTACGTTAATTGAAGGAAGCTGGTCAAACCTGCTATAAAAATGCGAACCAGTTGGGTGGCGGAATACTTAGTCACTTGAAAGAGTGAGGAGATATTTGAGCATAACTCAATCAAGGGTTTTTTTTTGGTTATTTGATATTATTCGATACCCGTGCCACTAGGAAAGAAATACCTGTTGGCTCGATAGCGATACATTGAGCTGGAATCAGTCAGGGGAAAGTACGTGAGTTGGAGCAGTCAAAGCTGGCAGGAGGGAATCTAGAGGCCAAAACATTAAAGGGAAAGTTTGCACGTGCAACTACCTACAATGTGAAGTGGCTTAGTCGCCGACGATTGGACAAGGATACAAATTCACTGGTACTGGTAAGAGTGTCGACGTCAGTACAAGAAGAGAGAAAACCTCACGAAGAGCGTATTGATGCATTACTGAGAGTAATTAAGAAAGGGTAGTCAAATTGTTTGCAAAGAGGAAGTATATGGTAGAAAAAAGACGAGTAGCAGTCTGTGCCAAATAAAGAACGAAAAAACAGCGGCTGAAGAAAGACAAACTAGTAGAAGAGAGGCGATACGTCATATGAAAATGTAAGGTTATATCATGAAAAAAAAACGCACACACACTAAAAGTACGATTCAGATGTAAGCGCGAATGGGTCCAAATAAAAAATAGAATTTAAATAACGAAAATTATTTTAAGTAAAAACAAGTCAACAAAGTTCACAATTACGTCTTCCAATCCGCATGATACAGTCAAAAATTAGATTAATATAAAACTAATACATAACACAACTAATATCTTAGAGGACCTCCATGTACACATCCCACTATACCTATAATAATGCATAGTTTGTTGGTTGGTTGGTTGCTTGGAAGGCTGGTCTTATCTGTACCGATCTGAAGCAAACATTCAATAGCAGCAAATTCACTTGCTAAACGGCGAGGGCATCTTAAACCGCCCTGAAGTACTTCTAACTGGTAGCATAGATACAGCACTGAGCTTCCTTTCCGATGCATTTTTTTTTCTAATTTCCTGTCTACAGAACTACGAAGAAGAGCGAAGCATATGGGAAATTCGTTGAAAAATTTCGTTTGTCGTCATTTTATGACGGCGGGGGACAATAGTTGTGAAAAAAAGTTCAGTAATTTCACATCTTCACCGTCACAATTAAAAATTGTTATGCATAGCGATAGCGTTACCCTAAAAGAATCTTTGGCCGTTCCAATCTACTGTATTTGGTAATCTTAGCATCTGGGGCGCCTTTGATTTTTGTTAATGTATTTGAAACTTGACTAAATCGTCCCTGCGGGCATCCAAGAGATAAATTCATTCAGTTCATTGAAATTTAGTTTGTCACTGATCACAATATTGGAGTTACGTTATTATGCTAGTTTATGTCTCATTAGCAGCTGTAGCCGTGTCTGAAGAGCTGGAGAGACACGTAATAGGTCGAATAAACGTGGAACCCATGCGCGAGCGTGACAGAAGGTCAAGGAAAACAGAGGAGGCACAGAACAAAGCAGCATTAGTAGAAGCATGAAAAGCGAACAATGGGAAACGGGCACGACAAATAGATGTGCCGAAGGCCTAGCTAGGGTTAGGGCAATATATGCAATCTCCTGGAGTGCTACTTCCTAAAACATACTAGTAACTCGTAAATAAGATGGGACAACCACACTCTCCTAACTCTAACCAATGGACCATCCCCTGAGAATGCCAAGAGAAGAAAGGGGAGCATGTTAATGCGAAGACACCGATTCAGCGTTTACGTAGTAGTAGTAAAAGTTTTTACTACCGCTTCAGTGGCACGCTGCCTATATCGCGCCGAACTATTCCTGTGTTTAACCACAGGCTCGTTTTAAATGGTCAATGATTTTTGTCTCGGCTTTTCTGCCGGTAGGTCTCAGAGTGGTCAGTGCGCTACTGACAGGAAAAAGGCGCAAGTTGAGCATCTCCAACCCCCGGGCGCGGCTGAACGCTGTCGCTCAGTTGAGCCGCACAGGGGAAGGAAACGAAATACAAGAAAGTAGAAGTCTTGCGGGAATAGGTCAGCCACATCGATCGGCAGCCCAACTCCCGAAACAGAAGGGGAAGTACTGAGAGGCTACCTAGCTTTACAAAACTAACCTCGTCAGCAGGAACTGCAGCCAGATGCTACATCCCCTGCGGAGAAGGCACTCGGGACCCTTGGGTGCGTGATGCCCAAACATACTGTGGCAGGGAAAGGGCCCGCCACAATATGCCCCTGAGGGCCAGCGTTTACGTGGTTACCTAAAATTTAGTTCTACTATTCACATCCTAGGAAAGTTCATTTATAGCTAGATGAAGCTAATATCATAGGATATTCAATTTATTGTTCATATTATCAAACACCAATGGGAAGCTCAATACTTGAAAATTAACAGATGGTACTTTGATTGGACGGTGTAAAGTATAAACAGTTTCTCGTACAACACAGCTACGTATAGTTTGCCTGAATTTACGTCAAACTGCTAAGGTTACCTAAATCGCAAATCAGTCCATATAAACGGGTTAGAAGTCACATTTTCTAAAACCTTGCAGAAAATTCAAAATCGGGTAGGAAATCCATTAAATTTTGTTAAGAACACAACCAGCCATACACTGTAGACTGTATTTGACTTACTTGAAATCCCAATGCACACCAACACAGACCGATGAGACTGCAGTAGAATGGTTTCAAACAAAATGCAAACAGTTCATAGTCACGCAAGGAAAATATTATTGAGTAGAAAACTAAAATTCGTCAACACACTTGGAAAGGCGCCACTCGTCGAATCTTTCGACATGAATATGGCCGTAGCTATTTTCTTTCGACAAACAATGAACTGGTCGAGTGAAGTCGTCTTTTTTGGAACTTTCTACATTCCTTACAGTATTTCGTATAGTTTGCTTTCTGTTCAAGGCTCCTATGTTATTATAAAACGTTTATTCAAGCGCAGGATCCACTTGAGAGAGTTAACTGTCAGTACAGTGGAAATATAGGTTAGCAGCAAGTAAGCTATAACAAAAAATTGCATTGGCAGACATTCCTGAACGAAAAGTAAAAGAGAGTTAGGGAGAGGAATGGAATTAGGGCGCTGCCTGAGGTAAACTTTTATAGAAGGAATGTGATCCGCGGCAGGGCGGGGAAGACTTAGGTAAGAATAGAAAATTGATCTCGAATGTAAATTTTCTGTCAGCCAATGCAATTCCGTTTTCTTTTGCATTTCGCATCCAGGCATATATTCTTGTATAACCCGATATAAACCGCCAGGCTTGACAATTTTACTTCGTTCGATCTTCAAAATTAGAGATGAGATACAGGTACTAATCCCACGGGATATCGAAATGAAAATACAATTTGCTCGGGGAAAATAACACCGTAGAGTAGCTGGAGGTCAGCAGCAGGAACTCTAACTAGAGCGCGTGGCTTACGTGATACATCACAAACTGGGATTATGTCGAGCAAAAATTGCACGGCGCAATATTAAAGGAGGCTAGAATAGAAGAAAGATCGCATGATTGCGTGCGCCAGATGCGATACGTCGGCCAGCGAAAAATAGTCTCGGGTAATAGATGAAGCATGGGACAATTAGTGATTAGAGGTAGTGAGCTAAACAGGGACCTTGTTAAAGCAATGAGGGTGATTACTTTCATGGTTCCCCGGCCACCGCAATTGCACAAGATGAACGAGATGACGCCCAAGTAAATTTCGGCGCCCGCCCCTCAAGGTGCGTCTTAGCAATGCTACACAGGGCAGGTAAGCAGAGAAGACTTTGTTTTTCGAATGCGTAAGAGATGGCAAGGTTGGGGTCACTTCCGAGGGACAAAATAATCACAGTCTAATATTATCTTGCACACAGTAAATACCTTAAACAGGGTTCATTTTCACCTTAATTCTAAGCATTTGATAATAAGACAGTGTGAAATAAAACAAAGGAATACTGATGATATTTATAGAAAAAACATCGTTTATATAGGATCAAGATAAGGGTCTTAAAAGCTACACGGGAGTGATAACAATGGGAAATTAACTGCAATTTTCATAAATTTTACTTATTATATTTATTAAGTCTTCCTGGCCACACTGATCACAGCGAACCAAAGAGAGAAAAAAGAAAAACATAGAATGCCACGTAAACCGAGAATTCTGTGTATAAGAATAAGACAGTTAAACGAAGTATACCTAAACCGATGATGAAGTAATATAATATAGTGCAATAGTGCTATCACAATTGTCTTGTATTCAAATTACCAAGGCTTAAATGTAGCAGTAATATTTTTTCAAGTTCAATACAATCAAAAGACAAGTAGTACCAATGAGACCGATGAAGCGGATTTCCAACCGGTTGGCTCCCATCTGTTTAAAGGGGCTCGCCTTTAAGTTCTATTATGTACTAAAACTAATGTGAAAAGTTCGCAGCAGTTGCATGCCTTCTCCTCCAGCAATTGCAAGGAACATGTTAATCGTAACATAATAGAAATAGATTAAACTTATAAATTCAGTCCTACCTACGGCCACAACTCACCGCTGATCTGCAGGGTCCCGGAGCCGAGTACTGTGTATCGAGGATGGTCGGGCAGGATGGGCGTCGTTTCTCCGTCACGGAGCCACGATATGGACGGCGCAGGGTCACCCCGAGCCAGGCAGCGGAACATGACGACGGAGGAACGTGTCGCCGACACGTCCGTGGGCCGCACCGACAGCAGGGGTGGTGGGAGACGCGTAGTAGCAGGGACCCTCAGAAGCGCTCGAGACACAATAGACCCCGACGCGGAGACCGCAGCACAGGTGTACCAGCCCGCCTGGTCTCGTGTCACCTGGTACAGGGAACATGCCATAGAATTATTACTTTTATAAGTAACTATTAGTTTGAGCCTGTTCCAAGAGAGGAAAAGTAAGAGAGATATGCAAGATAAACGTGGAAAACGTGCACGAGGGTGATCCCAGGTTGGTTAGAAGCAAAGAGGGAGATGATACTGAAAGTTTGAGGTTCCATATAATTATTTGGTACAATGTAACGCTTGGGCTTTCCTACCGTTAGTTTTTATTTGAATATTGAAGGTCTGTTTGGTTAGTTGGTCATAATTGCAATTTGAGCTTCTTTGTTGCTTTTGAGGATTAAGCCTCCTTCTAATTAGTTGTTACATTTGAACTTGGAGCCTCCATATACAGTAGTTCGTTGTTATAATTGAGAATTAAGCCTCCTGAAAGTTAGTTGCTATATCTGAAGTTTGAACCTCCATATAGTTACTCGGTGAAATTTGAAGTTTTGATCGTCTCTATGGTTAATAGGTGTCATGTTTCAATATTGAGCCACTCTGTCGTTAGTTGGCGATATTCATAGTTTGAACTTCTCTATACATTTGTGGTTTGGGACAGAGGAAAATCACACAAACTAGAGCTACATATATAAGATCTGTTCTAATGGAGCTTCGAGGACAAATATAATCATTCCTTCGTAAAAAGCGCTAGTGCGCCTTTATCTAGAATTTGCAGTTCAATTCTGGTTTTCACATCAGTGCGGCGATATCGATAAAACGGAAAAATCCAAAGCAGAGCAACAAAATTAATACCTCAACTGCAAAACGAGCCATACAAATGTCGCCTGCAGGATGTGAGCACCTTCTCTCTCTAGCAAAGACGAATCAGGGGACAACTGATAGAAACATTCAACTACTTGAATGGCTTCAATGACGTGCCTACAACGGGACTTTTTAAGGGAGACTTTAATGATCACCTGAGATACAACGACCAGAAACTCCAGCACAAAGCTCGAAGAACTACTCTCAGTCAGCAGTTCTTCACGTATTTCATAGTGAATGTCTGGAATAGGCTGCCCTCCGAAGTGGTTGATGCAGAGACAGTCAATGCGTTTAAAATTTATTATGATAAACATTGGGAACAACACCTTCCACAACTGCGAACTTCTGCTCAAGGAGCCACAAACTCGTAGCGACCAAAGATTCAGAGGCCACCCTAAACCATTATCTTTCATGTCCTAACCAGCGTAACGTCTCCGAGATCAGCAGCAAAAAAACATGATCAACTCGTTGGATGAGTTTATTCTCTTCTTCTATTTTTCTTCAGATGTCTGAATGATTTTCACATGATGGCCAGAGCTTGTAGAGAGCCGGATCGTGAGTCTCGGCTGTTTTCTACGAATAGGCCAAATAGTCCGCCTACTGCCAGCCAACTAATCTAGTAAGAATTCTCTCGCAAGGTCATGGAGGAGGGTAAGAAAATTGATATGTATTATAGACAAGCGTGTTAAGAGACAGGAGCAACGCGCACGGGAACAGTAAATAGGTAAAAAAGAAGAAAATAAAATGAAGTTTAATCAGGAGAAGCACGAAACAGGAAAAAATGTGAGCAGGAAGGAAAGACGTCTTGAAGGCCTTTTTAAAGCTCAAATAACATATGCGGCTGTTGGGCAACTCCCCTTCGCATTGATTAGGAAACTCGAGAGAGCACAACCCTACAATCCATTATCCCCTATAAACATCTCAAGCAAAAAGGTGCACCTACTATTGAGGCGAATGACGCCCAGGAATCAACCAGCGATGGGAAGCGAAAGAAGAAATTAGAAAGGAAGAAATCGGGACGACGACATATTCAAAGGCGTAGTTACGTTATACTACGGGGGTCCTCGGGGCACGGCTCGCCATATAGGGATGGGACCCTAACTCATGTAACCCTGTAGTCTATGGTCCATTCCCCATTTTCTCTGAACGGGAAAATGTCAAAAAATAATTTTATAGACTTGCACGCCAACTTTTAGTATGAGAGCTGGAGAAAATTACCCACAGCCAAATAAGTTCAATACTCAAGGCACGACATATTCATTACCTTACGAAAGGTAACTTGAAAATTTGATGCAAAACCTTTTAGTAATTTTATGCGGGACATTTGTATTGCCTTGGGCTTTTTATTTTCATGGCATTGCGCAATATATTGCTCTCTCTTTAGGCTACATTCTGCTCTACCTTCACGCTAGATATTACCGTTGCTTTAAGACTGATATTGTCATTACTTCACAATAGATAGTGTTCTTAATTAAAGATAGACCCTGTCACTCCGTTACGAGATTTTTTTTTGTTATTTAGCACTAAATACGGTCATTACACAGCATATATAGGGGATATATTTATTGCTTGTCATTTGCATATATTTACTTCTCGCGATATTTTCCCTTCCTTAAGCCAGTTTCGGATCACGAATAACCCTCACTTGCGGCGCAAACTATTCTCACCCTTGCTGCACTCGCGGCGGGAAGGAAGTTGCCAGCTAAAGGGTTAAGCCAGTACAATATATTACCTTATTAATGATGAGAGTTCCTTCAACATTAACCCAAATGTTGGGTTTGGCATCCGAAGCTCCTGAAGGAGGCTCGGCCCGCGGCAGCAACAGCTGCAGATCGTCTCGTCTGCTCCACACAACCAAGGGCGGCGGTCGGCCAACCGCGAGACACTCAAACGCAGCGGAAGATCCTTCTTCGGCAGTGACGTCATCAGGTTGAACAAGAAACTCTGGGGCCGCTGAAAATCGAACGTGAATATTGACTAAAGTACCAATAAAGGTAGCCGCCTTCAAACTTTGGGCTTTCCTACTCAAGATAATGCTTACTCGTAATGAAAAAAGAATGGGTATGAATCACACGTAGAATGGCAGGAAAACTGAAAAATCCGAGACGAAAAAAAAACACTATGCAAGGGGAAAGAAGACGGGAAAAAGAGAGGAAGAGTATGAAAGGAGATAATCAGTAGAAACATGAAGAATAAAAGAAGGTACAGAGACTTGCTGAAGGTTGAATTAAGGAACGAGTAAGAATGGGGCGTCCTTGTGGGTGGCACTGGTTGTAACAATGGACACATCAGGTGAAGACACTGTCCAAAATTAATGTTCCATCTCAAAACAAATATAAGAAAATCTACCCATATATGCACTTAAGCGACACGTTAAAGTGCTTCAGATAATAAGATCTTCAAGCAAATAACGTAGCTATCTAAAAATTGATAATTCAGGTTTCCAAACACAAATAAGAAAATTATTTCATGCTTTACTTGGATGGCAAAGTGGCTCCAACTAAGATAACTACCAGGTTTAATGAAAGACAAGCCAAGTATCATTAAAAATGGAATTTTTCGCGTGCCACCCAGAAGTAAGAAAATTACCTGCAATACAAAATTTGTACAGCAGCGTAGGATAATTTAAGAGGTGATAAAACGTAGAACAAAATAATTCTTTTTTATCTCAAACATAATACACTAGAAAATATCTCCTATCTTTAATTGTGTAGTCCAAAATTACTATAAAAAGAATGACTTTTTGGTTTGATAAATCGAAATGTAAGTGTAAAAAAGAATATTTTTTAGCCTCAAGCGAACATAGGAATCTTTTCATATGTTTATTTAAATTTACTATTCATAGTAGAGACAAAAAGATAACTACAGATTTGATAAAGGACATAACGGATAAAAAGAGAATTTCATCCATTCCCATACAAACGTCACGGCCTCCGAAGCTCGCTAACGAAGCGCCAGCGTATTTTCCCAGAAATATGAAAGTTCGTTCGGAAAGAAAAGTGCATTTCAGTTCTGTAATACAACGAGACAACTCAACAGCGGAAGATTGTGCAAACCTAGAAAAATTCTATGATTGCACAAGAACAAGAGACAAAACTGGAATTTTATACCAAGACCCTCAATAGCATTGGAAGCAAAAAATCCTGGAAAAATCAGGCGATGAAGGCATTCAGTTCGCGGCATGAAAGTCAAACAATGGAACTTTTGCGGAAAACGAAGCCAAAATCCTGGAAGCTTTTGATGATGAAAATCACATTTTCACCTTGTACGAGATAGCACAATAAAAAAAGCAATTCATTCTCTTCATCTAGGAGGTTATGTTTTTATTGTAGTTTGTCCGCTTCTTTGTCGGTCTGTCGACAACGTAACTCCCAAAGTTACGGACAGATCTTTATAAAATTTAGAGGAAATGTTAAGTATTTTAGGAGCAACAGATGATTAATTTTTTCGGAAAGACCAGTTCAGCCGTTTGATTGTGTAACTTGTTTTTTCTTTTTAATATAAATAGAAACAAAGTTATTAACGTATCATCAAGAAGTCTGAAGGTTATAATAATAATAAAAAACTATTTAATGCTGATGGAGACATTACAGCATTGAAATGCCACATGGTACACATGAGGATGTGGCTGATATTTCTAGGTTACAAACAAAGCACATGTCGCAGTGGTCTTACATTCTAGACTTCATTACGCCCCATTGCTTGGCCTCCGTCAGGCAACAGTATGCGCTGCCATCGTATATACATATTAGATCGTTTGTAGCCAGGGCCATTACGGATGGCTTTTATTAATAAATTTTTAGAGTTTTCAATCTTGTATTTTGAGCTCAAGGCGCATTTCCTGGTCCTGACTTTGAGACAATCAGTTTACTTTCGAGCAAATATTAGACTTTCATATTAGACCTAGGCACTTTCATTAAAATGCGAATATGTCGTTATAAGCAACACGCAAGCGCTCAATGGATTTATTTTTAAAGTTACACCACAGTGAGTTACAGCACAGGGGGTAACAATAGGTTCGGAACAGCTGGCATTTGACATTTTCAGAGCAGGGACTGAATTTCCCAATTGACGTGTTAGCAACTCCACGAAGCATTTGCGTTTTTTTCTCTATATCCTGGTCATCACGAAGATCATCCTTGATTTTGTGACCCACGTAAGAAAAGCTGTTGACGTACGTAAGCTCCACAGCATTCAAAACAGAATGTTATGAACAGGCAGGCTTCTACTCCTAGGCCTAATATACGTGCAGACTGTTCATGCCGTATTATACTCAATACAAAGATTATTCGACATGTTAGGGATGACACGAAGAGCAAATAACCAATTTTTTGCGATGATCTGCCAGTCTGTTTATATGTTTTTTTTTTTTATTTTCGTCAATAACATAAGTTAGAAAGTTATCACTGAAACATCATGAAATTTTTAGGAATTGCTAGAAATGTTAAAAGGCACAAATGAGCAAATTTTGGTGATGATTTGTTTATCTGTTTGACCTTAACTCAAAAAGTTATCAACGAATGTTCGTTCATGAAATATGCAAGAATTACTAGAAATGCTAAAAGATACACATGAGCAAATTCTTGAGACATGTTTGTTTCACTATATGCGGTCCCAATGTTTGCCAGAACATAACTCTAAAAAGTTATGAACGGATCTTCATGAAAATTACAGGTAAAAGTTGTTCGAACAAATAAATTTTGGTGCTGATCGTACAGAAATTTTAGTTTCATGACCAATGTTAATTTATTGATAACACTGCGTTGCTTGGCGGAGGTAAGCGCTCTCAGAGAGCTTCTCGAACTTCTCTCACATTTACTTCAAAAGTAAGCTCCACCAGTTACTTCCGACACAGGACATACGTTCGTATCATATTTTTTTTTGTAAGCAGCATGCTTGACTCCTAAGCCTCCATCGCATAGTCACAATGCGATGCCAAAGTTCATGTCTCCAACATCATGCGGGGCTGCGAGACATACTGCGCTCTTATACAAAATAAATTAAAACTAAGACTTACGACGCCACCGCACTAAGGTCAAGAATTTTCTTGTACACTCCTCGGCTAAAACCACGAATGGTCCTAAAGATTGCAGTCTGAACTGCCGAAATCGAATTGCGTAGTTAAGCTAGCTATATGTTTATAGTCTGACCAATTTATGAAGGCAGTTCGGTCGTGGTCAAATTCCTCTACAGAGGAGCCAATCCCATGAATATTTCTGAGATTTCTAAATATGCACTTAGTGGGCGTGTCTAAGATATGGGCCGAACAAAATCTCAGATATACTCCTAGACTTGGCAACGCTATAGAGGAATTTGACCACGACCGAACCGCCTTCATAAAATGGTTAGACTATAGGTACTTCTGATACATGTTCAGGTTACGCACGTCAAATCCTCACAATGGTGTAATGGCAGTGTCCAGAATTAGAAATAAGATCAAGATTTCAGCTTATGCACGATACAACAGCCTGTACGAAACATAGGGAGAAATGAAAAGAAACAGCATGCCAGTATTGATATCAACCGTATAATGAGAGAGAGACACAGAAGCACTTTTGAAGTAAAAAAAAAAAAATAGGGCCAAAACTTAACGGAGAGAATAAAATGAACAACAGGGTCAGCAACTACAAACAAAATTCAAGCCCACAGAGGGAAACAGGACTAGAACTGAACTAACAAAGCTGAAACTGAACAAACAGAACTGGAACTGAACTAACAGAACTGGAACTGAACAAACAGAACTGGAAATCAACAAACAGAACTGAAACAGAACAAACAGAACTGGAACTGAACAAACAGAGCTGGAACTGAACAAACAGAACTGGAACTGAACTAACAGAGAGAAACTGAGCCAACATCAAACCTGTTACCAATAGACAGAAACACAACTTGTATCAGAATTGAAGTCAGCAGAGAGAAACACAAGAAGAAAACGAAATCAACAGCAGTGTCAGCAATAAAGCCCTCGTTACGGCCAATCTTCGGCCGTAATCCAATTACGGACACAAGGCTCTCCGGGTCGTGTGATGGCAGACCACACGCGCTTGTGCAACACGAATGTGTTTGGCTGCACACTTCACTAACTTGATACGACGCAGCGTGAGGTCATTCATTTATGCACTTGAGTAATATGATATATCGGAAGCTGGCGGTAAATGAACGTTGACATGAGTAGTAACTCGATCCAGAGGGAGACTGAGACAACTCGGTCCAAAGGGAAACTAGAGCAACTCGTTTCAAATGGAGATTGGAGCAACTCGTTCTAAAGAGAGACTGGAGCAACTCGTTTCAAATGGAGATTGGAGCAACTCGTTTCAAATGGAGATTGGAGCAACTCGTTCCAAAGAGAGACTGGAGCATCTCGTTTCAAATGGAGATTGGAGCAACTCGTTTCAAATGGAGATTGGAGCAACTCGTTCCAAAGAGAGACTGGAGCAACTCGTTTCAAATGGAGATTGGAGCAACTCGTTCCAAAGAGACTGGTGCAACTCTTTTCAAAGGGAGACTAGAGCAACTCAATATAATGAAATGTTGAGCGAAATAACTACACGCCAGAACAACGGCATATAGCTAATGGAACGTTGGGCCACCTAACCAACCGTGCACTTCAGCAGCACGATTAAATGAAGTTGTGTCGACTAGCAGTAGACTTAGACAATCTGATATCATGAAATGTGTTATGTAACCGAAGACTCGAGCAATACTGCGAAATGAAACGTGGCGTCATGAAACAATAGACGTCGACAACTTCGTATATTGAAACGCGGTGTACTATAACCGTTGGCTTGAAGAACGCAGCATACTTAAATGTGGCGTTGTACAACCGTAGACTTAAACATATAATGTAATGAAACGTGGCATCATGTTACCGTAGACGCGAGAGATTCAATACGATGAAACTTCTTGTTATTTTCATTACACGTAAACTCCCCCCCTCCCCCCAAAAAAAACGGTCTTTCTGTAATCTTCCCTTGATATTCAAATATTTGATGCCAAGTGTTCTATGATTGCGCATGGATACCGATAAGATAGAAGTTATCTGTACATTAGAACTTACAATTTCAAGCCAACAACAAAAAGGGAAGACACGTGTGAACGTAGCACCCTACTTACTGTAGACAGTCAATGTGGCGTTGGCACGAGCAGTCCCCACCACGTTGACAGCCTCGCAGACGTACGTGTCCTCGTCTGCAGGAGTTACATGCGACAACCTGAGTAGAAGGAAGACTGTGTTAACAACGCTCGAGCAAGTTCTACGCGCGTTTATGTTTCATTTATCATGTTAATAGAGTTTTTATTTCAAAAAGTTTTGTTAGGACTGAATTCTTTGTGATACGATTTGTTATATTTAAAAAAAAAATCAGCCACGGAAAGGTGATAAAAAAAAAAAAAACAGGAACAAACAATCCACAAAGCAAAAAAAATAGTGAACGATAGCATTGCGATCAACGTGAAAGGGAAGAGCAAATAGGATTAAAAGAAGAAAAACAGAAAAATTAAAAATGGATAGGAAGCAAAAAAGCAAAACGGAGAACAGTAGTAACGACCATGTGCTGGAGACCTCGCTGGCGGTTTCACTCTCCACAGTTAGTAATGGTATACAATCAGAGCAAAGAACAGGGATTTTGCGTAGAATTAGTAGAATGGAGAGTAGAAAGTGGGTGAGGAGAAGAAGATGACCTAACTATAGCACTCTGAGAGCGCATACCTCCGCCAAGCGAGGCAACGGTAGCGAAAATTCCAATTGGCTCTGAAACCTTAATTTTTTTTGCATAAATTCCAAAATCTAATCATTTGTGCCTTTTGATAGTAAGAACAGCTTGTGCAATTTTCTTGAAGATCCGTTCATAACTTTTTGAGTTATACTGCTAACAAACGTTATGATAAACATGAGTCAAACATACGAATGAACAAACCGATCTGCACCAAAATTTAATCATTTATGTCTTTTAACATTACTAACAACCCACATGAATTTCATAAAGATCATTCATTATTTTTTGAGTTATTGTGCTAAAAAGCATAAATTTGAAAACAGTGACAAACGAACGAACGAACAAGCGGATCATTACCAAAATTTGGCCAGTTACTCTTTATTATATACCTAACAACTCATGATATTTTCAAAAAAATCCATCCATAACTTTTTGAGTTATAGCATTGGAAAAAATGAGGCAGAAAAACAAACAAACAAACAAACGGATGAACATATCTTCACCAAAAGTTAATCATCTGTTCCTACTAACACATCAAACAATCTCAGTAAACTTCGTCCAAATCGGTTCATAACTTTTTGAGTTATCTTTGTGACAGACAGACAGGGAGAGAGACAAACAGGCAAACAAATAAACAGACAGGCAAAGACGACGAAAGCATAACCTCCTTGGCGGAGGTAAAAATCAGCCAAGGTCCAACCGGCTCGGATATAGTTGGTTACATAAATGAAAGTGTTAGGTTAGGTTGTGGAAGAATAGGTTAGGACACGTGTGTTTCAGCTAGAATAGATGTCTAACTTAACTTATAGGCAAAAATAACGTTTCTGAATCCTAGGTAGACCACATATTATACCAGCACCGCTCAATCGATACAGATACAATATATTTATTTGAAACTATACCATGCACAATTTCCTACGTTATACTAGTAGAAAATTGGCAGAGAAAACATCAAAGAGAGCCTTTAGGAACGATTACTGAGAGCAACTTCCAGGAATTATGATTAAATCGCCTTATTGATGTCCATTAGAGCATGATAGCAGGCAGAGCTGGAGGTTCGCGATCTTGTTTCTAGACAGTTTCTACATTAATGCGACTTTTGCGTTATTGTGTTAAGACAAATATTTATTGCAGTAAGGCAGCCACTGTAAATATAATAATCCGCGTGCAGTATTTTTACATCGACGCGAGTAATGCGAGAATGGCTTCGGGACTGGAAATGAAGGTAGCGTTAATTTTATATTCCTGTTTGAAAGAAACGCTCGGTGCAACATGGTTGTTGCTATTATTATTATCGTTGATATATTATACAAGATAGTTTAAGCTTCGCTAAACGCGGTAAAGACGTTCTAAGAAAGGAAGAGCAAGAAATGTACAATACATAATGAGAAGAAAAAAAAATACGTAGGACCCACTCACAATGGTATTTTCATACCATCAACGCGGATGAGAGGAACAAGTCAGGAAAGAAATGGAAAAAAAGATCAAAGCATCATCTTTAGTGTTACTACCATGAACAAAAATTGTCATAGTTCCATATGACGATCATCACTAATACATAATATTATTAAACTTTGTTTAATACTCATGGAGACATTACATATGTATCCTTATAACGGAGTTTTGAAGAAAGAAAAAGAGAAACAAGGAGTTCGTAGTCGAGCAAAGAGACGAAGACCTCACGCACAGAAGAAGACCGCGGATGAGAACTCGTAAGGACAAAAAAAAAAAAAAAAGGGAAGAACAGGACACAGAACTGGAAGTTTTTTCTTTAAAAGCTCGCCGAAAATAAAAATGTAGCAGCTAGGCAGGTAACTACCACTTTATTCTGCATACAAAGCAACCATTATTTTTAGCTAGAGCAAGTTTCTTTTAAACCTGGCCGAGAAAATTGTGGGAGGTAGGGACGGCGGGACGCACGTAAGACACGGATCACCCTACAGCCCATCAAAAGCCTCATAAAGCGTGACGACGGTCACTTGAGCAAGAGCACCCGCCGCCAGGGTATGAGCAGCGTCAGATAACCACGCTCGTCACTCCCTCATGCCATCAGCCTAAAGAAGAGCCACGAAACTTACTAAAACTTCTTTCCCTACAACGGCCATCCAAGAGGCCAACTGGAGTATATATAAAAAACTCTTAAGCCAGCTTGGACCATCACTCGGGATTAAAATGCACGATGAAATCTCTCCATAACCGAGCGCTTATGAGCTGGGACGCAAGATTAGAGTGGGGCTTGGGTAAGATGAACGTCGGCCAAAATGCCGCAGGAGGCAGTGAGATATTGTGAAAATTTCTTGTCACCGTGCATAAGAGAGAAGCCACCTACATGATGAATGGTAGCAGGATGTTCACTAGAAGCAGTGCCTAGACCTACTGGAAGAAAACTGGAAACTTAACCGACAAGAGGCATGAGCACCGTGGTAGAATGTCCCTCGAGGTAGTATAAAAGATCTGATGTTACATACCGAGAAACTTTTAATATTTGAACTGCAAGTCCAAGAGGCAATGGAGCGACCAGCTGTTACATAACGTAATAATTGAACTGTAAGGAAGATGAACCGGTAAAAAATGCTCAAAAATAAAAGAGCTTTTGTCTAGGCACATTAGAGAGAAGGCATATGAATAACGAATCTAAATATATTACTAGGTACAGATAAAAAGATCATGATGAAAGATGAAAGAAATGAGGGAGGAGACCCACATGAGAGGGAAGACACGAGTAAGATGAATGAGCTTATGACCGTGGAAAAAATAAACTAAATACAGTACGGAGATATAATACCGTGCACGGTAGTCAAATGTTCAATGTTCGTTATATCGCGTAGTTTAATCGTTTAATCCTTCTTACGTCTCACAGACGCAAAAAGGAAGGACACGTAGTATGTCGATAGAAACACAGAACCCGAACACGAGGATGTTCCCACACAGATTCAATGCGCATGGGAAGAGCAAGTCAGGAAAGAAAAGGAAGAACAGAATAAAGCATCATCAGTATGAGTACAAAAATCTAAAGAAGCAAAATGCGCAGGAAGAAAGGACGTCGCGAAGGACTAACTGTGGCTAAGGTGACCTACAGGGTCCCCTTGGAGCCTCGCTGAGAGAAACCAGGGGTGATTGGGGGTCAAAAATTTGTTTTTTGGGTGCATGAAGTCAACGTTTGATACACGTGTACTGCAGAAGTAGGAGCGGCGCCGAGGTTCTACCTTACGGCACCGCAACATCGGTCGAAAGCGGATTTCAACCACACAGTAGATGATTAAAGCTACTCCATTAAAAATTGCAATAATTTTCTATTCTGATGCAAGAAAAATAATCGTAAACGAAACTTTTATATGAGGCTAATTAATCACTCGAGGGCGTAATGAATTAAGTGATTGACTGTTGATCAACGTGGACTGGTGAATGGAAGGCGTTTCTCGTAGGAATAGCATTGGTCGACGTGTCGCTTATGATGAACCCTGATGCTGATGGGACTTTGTCGAGCCTTTCTGGAAGCTTTCTCTAGAGGGTGCAGGGTTAGAAGTATCAACACAGTAATAACGTCCCATGTATACGTTACTGCACGTGATACCTTATGAAGCCCGAGAATATCCATAACTATGAGGATAAAAAAACATAACTGAGGGGGACATATAGCCTCGATGTAAACAGTGACAGCTTGTAGGTAATTCTTCAAGTGAAAACGGAGTGTAGCAAGGAAGACCTTACACACAACGCTTGGCATGCATCACACCACCTGGAAATCGTCCAAACATTAGCCAAGGTAATCCGAGGCAACACTTTTGTCCATGACTTTCCCTATCAAAAATGTATGATTCTCTTCGCAGGCAACAAACCAAAGTTCTGGAAAGTGACGCCTGCAGTGCCAGCTGGACTCGGCAGACGGCAAGGACAGAATTAAGCTCATATCCGGAAGCCCTTAAGCAGTCATTACAGTGCCAGTAATCCATGGAAACACGAGGCTGAGCGAGACATTATCTGCCGAATCTGCTGAGCGTCCGGTCGAAAGTGCCGCCAGATTCGCAATAGTGGCTCGTGACGACACATGTAACGATCGTGAGCGTCTGGTGGCGAGATGCAGCGGGAGATGTTGTATGGCTGGTACGTAAAATTATGAGTTTTGGCGGGAATAACGTCACGCCAGACTGAACACAGCTCCGGAGCAAAATCGGCGCCAACTTGAATGCGGCGTTGAATTGAAAAAAGGAGCCAATTTCAAATGGCTTACAATTGGAATCATCGGTAAACGGAACGTGCCGCCAGATTCAAACTGGCAACTAGCTATCTGAAAATTTGGCCAAATTAAAAATGGAGCCAAATCGAAAATAGTGCCCACTGGGGTGTCTTTGCGCCTTTTGAGCTATGGGCTTGCCACGTTGGTGCGCTAGGGTTATTGGTTGGTTATAGATCTTGTTCACGGAGTATGGTTCCCGCTGTCAGACGTTTAGCAGTACTGAAGGGTAAGGAGACACTGAGAGACACTGGAGGATATTCACTATTGGATATATAAGGTTACACCGTCACTGGTATGAATGTNCCTGGCGTAATGGTTATAGTGTTGATGCCAGAGATCACATGACGGTATTGAGCTGAGGCTGCTTGGTGCGTCCTCTATTTATACCTTAAGCGGTCAAGGTGTGGCTCTCTGATGACAATTGCGAGAGCTTATGCGCAATGCAATATTGATAGACTTATGCCGGCACTGGGGCACGCTGCCAGATTGAAAATGCCGTCAACTTGAAAATGCTGTAAACAGATAATGCTTACAAAAAGAAATATCACCATGTTGAAAAAGCTGCTAAACTGATAATCGCGCTGTGCGAAAACGCCGGCAGGTTTGCAGTGCCACTCATGATGACACAAGAAGCGCTCGAGTCAGAAGCAAGAGAAAATAGCTGGAAATATTACAGTTTAGTAAACCTATGACAGAAGATACTATGCCGCACGAATTGCGACAAGTACTGACGCAAACACACGCATGCATAAAACTAGTACGTACGTGCGTATGCATAGCGGCAAAAATAGAAAAAGCTGTTGAGTTTCTGGAGAAAACATCCTCTTCGCAGAGGGAAAATTCGGAAATACGTCAGCAAAATGTATTCATGCGCAGAGGGCCACATCGAGAGCGCGCACAAGATCAGGTAACAGCACAACTATATACCAATAGCAGCAAAATGGAGAGAAGCAATGCAGGTTTCGTACGAAAGATGTCCTGAAGGCCAAGGAGCAAAGTGGTCATAGGATTCTGCGGTGATGCTCCACGATTGGTATTTAAGGCCGGAGTCACTCTGTACGCTCGCACGCTCAACTTAAGAGTAGATGTTCAGCTTGCACGTCGTCCTCATGACAAAGTAACAGTCGGTATACAAGGTTATTCTGAAAAGTATCTAAGTTGAGTGAAGTGCGAGCTGATCGTCCGCTTATAAGTTGAGAGTGTAATTAGATAATGTGTCGCCGGCATAAGGAACATCCTATGTACTACTCGAAACTTAGCAGTACGGTTATTGTAGACACAAAGTTTAATACGCGAGTCATTTCATACATGAACTTCAGTGCTTTGGCCACGGGATACACGAACGTCAGTACTCTGGCCAAGGGATACACCGCGGTAGCGGTACGACTATGAGGTACAGTACCTCTAACAACAGCTACAGACGAGCGTCATCGTGAAAAGCCGCAGCTCGCCACATAGCCTAGCACCAGGTGACAGCACTGACATGCACTGAGTTCCCAGCTCTAAACAGACATCGTTTCAGGTGTGTGGGGTGCGGACACACTCCGCACTGTCACCCACAGCGCACCGGCTTCGCTAGGCTGCAGCAGGCGGTCTCCAAAACTCCAGTCGTCAGCAAACGATGACCCGCCGCTCAGGAGCATCTAAGGGAGCTCACTCGGGTCGATATATCTCAGACGGAAGCTCCTGGGCTTCGTTTTATAATTCACAACAAAGGAGTACAGAAGTACAGCATCAGAGAGACCGGGTGATGGGACAATCATGCGGGTCAAGAAGCCGAGCCTCTCATTTCGGAGCAACAATTAAGGAGGTCGGCGGCGCATGCAACATCACGTGAGGTCTCGCAGACGCTCCTGCGCCATTTTTGAGACTCGCCTTTGAAAAAGCCGACGAAAAGATTCTGAATTTCGGTATGCGCCACCGAAAGAGTTGTTGCTCAGGAAAATTAGTGGCCAAGTGAAATTGAGCAAATCTTTTGAAGGAGACCGACAGACGCGATCATACGCATGACACACCGAGAGTGTTGTCGGCAAGCGAAAAGAAAAGAGTTCATGATTTCTGAGATCTAACGGCCAGTACAATTCAGAGAGGAAGCTCAATTAAGGAAATATGAGACCATTGCTTGTCAGCTGCAAAGAAAATTTGTTGAGGCATCCAAGCGTCTCAGCGATGGACAAACGCATATAGAACGTAGCCCACTCACACTCGCTGCTGTGGTTTTCTGGTACAGACTTTGATGTGAAATTAGAATCTACTAATTAGTTAAGTCCAGCTGTGTCCGCTGCCCCAAGCGTACTCAGTCCGAGCTTGATGTTACAATGCAATGATGTGCAACACCTTTTTATCGACGCGTGTAGTGCCAGAGCAGGAGATTAAAGCCCCGTCCACACTATCAATCTCGGTACCAAATCACAAACACGAAGCTCAACGAATAATAGCATGCACTGCGTCAAAATAGTACCTGCAAGCGCCTCAAGCCAGATTATCAAACCGTGGCCATTACGCATCTATGCTTCATAACTAATAATAGTATCCAGCATAATTTTTCTGTCTTGAAATCCAATACTTCTTCGATTGTAAATTAAAAAACATTCATAAAACTTTTTGAGAATACAAAGAAGGATGAAATAGCCACAGCATCTGCCACGCAATCAAGCAATAGATGACGGCACATTCAACTAAGCATGCTGATTTCCCGCAAATGAATTAAACAAAACAGCATTTCATTCATTTCAAATTTATCTGACATTTAGATCTACAGTAATGCTTTCTTTGCTGAAATTCCAGAAATGTGTTAGTATTATTTTTACACAACATTCGGGTTTAGCAAATCATTTATGAACTGTACAGCGATACGGAAATTACTTATGGCAAATTAACTAACAGCGTTCAAAGTATAGGTATATCAAATGAGATAAAAATCAACAGTTTCTGTTCGAAACTACCATAATGAAGCTATTTACACAGAACGGTATTAAACGGCAACAAGATGTATTCTGTTTGACCATTGTCGTGTTTCCGCGGTTCAACATTTTGGAAGACTGGGGACACACACATCAGCGACTACGAAAAGTCTGTTCGTCTTCGCTGAAGGACAAAAAAAAGACCTTTGTGCAAGAGTTGGACAATATACGTGGGCAGAGCTTAAGCAGTGGATCACTTTGGCTGGCGAGATGCGTAAATTTACGGCTGAATTTGGTAGTTTACAAAGTGTTTTGCTTTTCTGTTACCTATTGCAGGGACAAAAACTAAAAAAAATTATTATCAAATAGCAGGTCGCTCTAAGAAATCTGAGTAATTTTAGTAGTTGTATCGCGAATGGGCTGCTCCACATACACGAGGCAACGTTCGTTGCGCAGCACTATGTACAATAATATCTCTTCCTCCAAGACCTCTAATATTTCCACTCACCCCCCAGCTAGCGTGGTCTACGATGCAACCTCTGCAAAAGCTCCCCAAACGCGGGGGTAATTGTGACGCTCGCATTTACAGACTTAAATGAAAGTTTGAGCTACTATATTCATAGGTAAAAATCACAAAACTGAGAGAGCAAACCTCAGACCTTACAAATTTATGGGAAAATCCCTGGATCCTGCAAAATCCGAAGGAATGGTAGAAGTCCTCAGCAACAACGCCGTGTCGAGTTGAGGCCTTAAGCTACTCATGTGACAGTTGCAGGCAAGGTAAGCACAGACGCTTGAATGAGCAGCAGGATGATGACCTACTACAGGGTAATTGATACTTTCAAAACACTATAATTAATGAAGACGCGGCTAAAAATTTTGAAATTTCCGTTTGAAAACGCTTCCTAAGCTATTAGGTAGCATTAATATGACGAGCCGTGCACCCATAGACTAAAGTCGACCCTTGACGTCGTCAGAGTCGGCCACTCGTCCGTATGTTTTTTCTTCCTTATTTGGAGACAACTGAGAGGTGAACAGCGTTCCGACTTCTAATCGCTACAAATTTTAAGAAGATTTTAAAAGCTTCAGAAGTGCAACTTAACGCCAGCTAATATAACGGATAATTTTTTAATAAATATAATGGTAGTTATACAATTTAGTGTACATGGATGAAGCAGAAAATCTGAACAGTTTTTAATATGTTAGGGAGATAAAAGACTATGTCTAGAGTGAACCTCTCTTGAAAACCAAGACGTCACGGCGGATTAGGAATGAGTACAAACATTCTATTCCCGGGGCTATCATAAATTCAAAATAAATGAAAGCGAAGATTTGGTTTTGTCAATAAATAGGGGGCACAATGAAAGAAAGGTCCAAAACTTCAGGCTTCCTCGACGAATACTCGGAATATCGCGACTCACAGACTTAAAGAATTAATTTTGAACGATGTGGTCACATAATTTCACTGACCCAAGTAAAATATCGAGAAACTACATGAATTTAGCGAAACGATTCACCTTTTAGGCACATCTGCTTGGCATCTTGGCATGGGAACCTATACTGGCGTAACTGATTGTTTTTAAGATTTTACTTTAGATGCAGGAAAATATACCATTGAACGACGCAAAGCCTAGCGTTGAGGCTTTGCAGAAAACGTGAAGTTACCAAGTACGCTCCTACAAAGATTTTGACAACGTTTTCTTGCGAGATGAAAAAATATGCAAATATCCGTAAACATCAGCAATATGCAAATATCCGTAAATATTCGCAATATGCAAATATCCGTAAAATTGAAATAGACTATAATAAAATTATGCTTTACAAACAGACTTCATGGAGCTACCAAAATTATAATGTAACTTCTTAAAGAAAAAATCAATGCAAGAATTTGATGAAAAGAGTAAAATTAAAGAAACACTCGCGTAAAAATATATGAGAATTAAAATCTCAGAGAGCATATATAGAATTACACTATTTTCAGACAATTTTCTCAGCCAAATACGAAAGATCTCTTCGCAAGATGCATGCCTAGCAGCGTTACGTACTACAAACAATGTGGCAATCTTATATAAAATAAAGCGATATCGTTATGTAGCATAAACAAAATGACATTTAAATGTAATAAAAAACAAACTGGTATTCTTACAGAATGTAAACAAAACTTAAAGCTTATATAACACAATTCAACTTTTTATTCGGCTACGTTCTTTGATGTTTTGAAATTTTTGTTACTGCAGGTCTGCAAGGAAAAGCAGCACTCAATTAGGATCGATCACCCGCCGGCAATAATTTGGCAGCGGAACCGGCAAGCAATTAAGAGCTGAACTGTAAGACGCAATATTGCACAGCAACAGCCACAGCAGCAGCAGCAGCAGCGCTGCTGAGGCTAATGTAGCGTAATTGCTGCTGATGCTCCGAGCTCCTGAAGCTGATAAGCAACAGCCCAGATTTTAGGTAGCGTAATTGCATCTGATGCACTGATCTTCTGCTGATAATAAGCAAGATGGAAGACCATACGTAGATTTGAGATAACGTAGTTGCAGCTGATGAATATGATCTTCTGCTGATAATAAGCAAGATGGAAGACCATGCGCTGGTTTCGAGTAGCATAGTTACAGCTGATGTGTATGGTCTTCTGTTGATAAGCAAAATCGAAGACCATGCGCAGATTTGCAACAGATGTAATGATCCGCCGTCGATAATCAGAAAGATCGAGGGCTCTGGGCACATAACAGCATAACTGTATCTGGTGCATTTGGTCTTCTGCTGATGACAAGCAGGATCAGAGACCATGAGCACATTTTACACGATATATTGGCAGCCGATGCAATAATTGTCAGCTGACTATAGAAACCATCAAAGGTGGTCATGTGCACTCAGCACAGACGTCACTCAGCGTAATGCTGCTTGATTCTTGCAAGCAAACCTGATACGGACAGAAACATGTTCTGTATGCCTATAAATATAAGTAACCGCCGGGACAAATTTGTAGGCGAGGGGACTATTTGCAGACTATAATTACTGTTATGAAAACATAGATTCACAAAGAAAAAGAAAAATATGTACATATATAAATATAGAATTTGCACCACTACGTTAAACATAGGACAGTAATTAATGTCTATAGAAAATATAATATCAAGTAAGAATGTAGGGTGTCAA
>LQNS02276620.1:4694587-4709208 GCA_001587735.2 Parhyale hawaiensis
GATCCAACACACTATGGCTGGTATAGCTGTGTTCGTGACCTAGAAAATAGATGAAGCATTACACCGATAACTGTTATAATTTCTCAGACTGTAATTCAACTATTCGGGTAGACATGCTCAGAGAAGTCTGTCGGAGACACCTGGTGACTAACTGCCGCCATGCAGCGAGTTGCGCGCGCAATGCCAGGCGATGATGTGTAGCTAGCAATTCGTTTCGATACATATTTCATGTCAGTAGCATTGATACGGTAGCATGAAGGGCGTGCAAGCTGCAAATCCTCTCATCAAGTTGTGTGTGGTAGTATCTCGGAGTAAATATATATATTGGAGCACGCACATCTACTAATTTCTATTCAAGCCAGAGTGGCTATCTCCTGTCTGGTAGTGAAGGGGGGGGGGGGGCAGGCGGTATGATGCTCATGCCGGTCTCCAACTTTCGTCTTAACTGCACTTACTGCCCACGCTTACTAAATTCTAAGTTCTTCAGAAAACTCGACCAATAAAGTAATCGGTATTTAATTTACCAACCTCTTAAGCGACGGTGGCTGAGACGCACTCCAGGATATATTTACTCCGAGGGCGGTATAGCGGGGCCCGGCATTGGGTGTGATTTTGCGTCACTGCAGTTTTTTTGGCTTAGGGAAAAAGTTGCGCATAGAATTTTAGAGGTCCACAGCTCAAGTTCCGACTTGACTCTTAGCATTAATGTTAATTTATACGTAAAAACGCATACAAATAAAATATTAGTACCCTAATTGTGCAGTGCAGCTACCCTTTTGAGAATCACTATAGAGTTTCTCCAGGGAAATTTGTGAAGCAACCGATCTCTTCAACTTAATCCACCGTAAGACATTAAGCACTTCGAGTTGATGCGAAACATACCGGCTCCTCTAGGCCCACGCATAAACAAACAAGTAAATGAGAATCCTAGTGAGTAAAATTCTGTCGAAGGACGCTGTTCTTCAAGAAAATGCCCTAGTGGAAGTTCTGTCAAATACATTCTGTCAGAATGGGCTACAGCTTTTGGAGGCTCAACAACTTCAACTAAGTAAAATGTATTAAAAATCAAGCTTACAATAAACAATGAGCCAGCCAAAGCTCAAGAAATAATTAGGCAACTTTAGACTAACTTAGTATAAACTTGTGCCAAGTCTGGAGATTCCACATCTTTAATCTGAGAGAAAAATGAGCTAAAGTAGCATCCACTGCAGGAATGAAGAGCTCAAAGCTCCGAAAAGCGAGTAAAAAATGAGTTTTTAGAGAAAATCTTTTGGCGGTAACAGGAGCGTTAAATCCGAGAGGCATTGGCAGCAGGTAGCGACATTTACAATTAGCAAATGAAAGCCAAGCATCTGTGAAAATACGCGGTTAGTGCGGCAACTCGTAACACATCTGTCGGTATTGTACAGAAGCAGGAAATTTGTTTGTAAAATTCACGGTTAAATTTCGCTCGCTACGACAACGGTGGTCCAAATAGAAGAAGGATAGGAAAACCAGTGTACATACTGGGGAGCCACGTACAAACCATCATCAAACATAGGAACAGCAAGAAATGTTAGAAAAAAGGTTGAAATGAATGTGTAAAGGTATTACTTTTAACCCGATACAGATATATTAAGTCTCACAGTAAGTAAAGAAATCAAAGTAATAAGAGAACAACATGGATGAAATGAAGCTTTGCATTATTATATCCTGATAAAAAAAACGCACATTACCAGACAGGTATAATGATATTATAAATCAAAGCCTTTCTTTGCTAAAGAAAGACGAAAAAAAATGCAATACTAGAGGTTACCTTACTTTATCCTCATAGAATGGAAGGCAAAACATTTCCTGACAAGTAAAGCTACACAGTAAATCAAAAGCCCAAACAAAAAAAAAAAAAAAGAAAATAAGAACTGGCTGTAATGAAGGTTTGCATGCATTCAATCAGCACGCTATGTCAGGGAGCTTACCCACGGGAGCTGACCTTCATTTTCTACTTGAAACATACTTTCTTAGTCCGGAGTTCACGCAAAGCTTGTGACCAACACGAAATCCAAAGGTATGCTTTTCATTCTGACTAGAAAAACTAGAATTGAACACGAGATCAGGAGCACACTACAATGTATGAGGAAAATAACGTAACTGTCATCACGGGACGTCAACAATGAAAATATGAGCGTTTTACTGATAAGACTGAAGCAACGGTGAACAGAAAAAAATACAATAAACAAGTTTTTATTTTTAGGGAATGGTACAGAAACTTCTCTAACAGTGTATACTTAAATACGTTAGATTATATTGTGCACAAGCTTAAGCGTCAACAGAGACAGCGCGCCATTTTACGAGGGGGAAGGCGAGGGACATGTAATATGGCACGAAATAACGATGGAGGAGGGGCTATGCAAGGGCAATTGTAGGTCGTGATAATGATGGACTGAAGCGAAAAATGAGTGACAAAGTCTTGAGAAATAAGGGACATAATTCGTGAAAAATGAGGAACAGAAGTCGTGAAAATGAGGAACAGAAGTCGTGAAATTGAGGAACAGAAGTCGTGAAAGTGAGGAACAGAAGTCGTGAAGAATTAGGAACAGAAAGTGTGAGAAAACAGTCGAGGGATTACAAAACAAAAGAGTGTCAGCACAACTAGAAAGAGTGAGCAAGAAGAAAGAGGATTGGGCAAGGAAAGATAGAGATTCCGATGGCCTAACATAGGCTAAAGTAACACGTAGGCTCCGGATTCCTTGGTGGTCGCAAATCAATAAAATTTAGAATAGAGAAACTGTACTTTCTTAAAGCCAAGGTTCAACCTATGCTTTCGGGGGACGAGACTCCCATCCATCGGATATTGAGGTAGTAGTAGTAGTAGTAGTAGAAGAAGTGGGAGTTGTCTAGCGTATCAGGAACACAATGTCTATATCGCACCGGCTTCTCAGTGATTTTCATTTTGGTAATTCTGCCGGAAGGTTTCAGATTATATGGGAACTCAGGTGAATTCTACCGGTCTCGAAGTGGTCGGGGCGGTACTAACTGACAAGAAACAAGGCGCAAAGCATCTCTAATCTAAAGGCACGGCTAAACAATTTCGCTCGGCCATGCAGGACAGGGCCAAGAAACGAAAAGAGAAGAAGACAAAAACACCCGTGCAGAGGGTTCCTTCCATGGCCCCCACACGGGAACAGATAGTCCCATGGGATGGGTCGCTTACCACTACTTGGCGGCTAACCTAGCGGAAGAAAATAGAAAGTATTTAGAGCCTACCTAACAAGCTAACCTTCTCATCAGGAATTGCGGCCAGCTGTAACATCCCCTACAGAGAAAACACTCGTGACGGCCTTTGGGTTCGTGAGGCCCATATATGTATTTTGATCGGGATAAGGGTTGCCAAAATATACCCTTTAGGGCTCGGGTGTTGAAACTTCATGCTCGAGCCCATCCTATGCCTCCTGGGGAAGGGAGAGAAGCTCTCATTTCAGTACCTTCCATTAATTGAAGAGTAATGTCTCTATTATCACGAGGCAGTTGCTGTCACTACAGCTGCAGTATATCAGTGCATTACTCTGAGCTCAGAGGAGGATTTCAATGAGCGAGAATAAGACACACTATCAGAGCTGGGGCTGTCAGGGCCTGATTGATGACAGTTGTGCTCCATTGCCACGCTCTGCTATCTAATGCAATTATTCGCAGTCCGCATCAACTCTTTACATCAGCAGTAAAGAAGGTGTATGCCATTCTATGCATGTGATTAATAATAGTGAGTAACCATAGGATAAAATAAAAGCCTTCATCCTCGAAGAATATGGTCTTTCCCAGAGAATGTTTCAAATAACGATGCTCCTACGAGAAATCGATACATTAATTGTTCCTTAATGGTTAACAGCAGTAGCAGAGGAGAAGGCAGAGGTTTGTTGTGCAAATGCACAAACTAAAAGCAGTAAATAATCTCAAGTATGCGTATCATAGACTACACAATTCCTGATGGCCCACTCCTACCAAAAATAGGTCCTGGGGCTGATAGACGAAACCCCCAATATTTTAGAATTATTAGATTAGCGATCCCAAATAAAACACAAGTGTTCGAGGTGAAGCAAGAAAGGCATTTCGTAGAAAGAAACACGCTGATCAGCACAGGTCACCTGTATAAAAGTTAAAATTATTTTTCATAAATTTTATGTCATATTGGTCTCTAAAATTCGTCCACGAGGTCTTCTCCAGGTTCGAGGTTTCACCGTTAATAAGGAAAACACTCTTTGAGCTCCTATCAGTCATAGCACCTACGCGGCATCTGAGTGGGCCGTCAAACAGAGTGTAGAGTCTATATAGGTGTGTAGAGTCTATATAGGTGTGCAGAGTCTATATAGGTGTGTAGAGTCTATATAGGTGTATAGAGTCTATATAGGTTGCCAGTATTTAAGAAGAAGTTGGATGCGTTCCTAGCCGGAGTTCCCGATCAGCCATCGCTGCCACATTACCCCCTGGCTGCAGGGGGCAACAGTCTACTGGATCAGCTTGCGCANCGCACCGGCGGGCCCAGGCGGTCTAGCAGCGCTGTGCTGAACTGAAGATCGGGCGGCGCATCAGCGTGACCCGGGACGTAGGGGCCCGAACTACATCCAGGAATCCAGGAATCCAGGTGTGTAGAGTCTATATAGGTGTGTAGAGTCTATATAGGTGTATATAGTCCTTATAGTAGAAGTACCGTACGAGACAAGTAGTTACGTTTTTATGCGACTCAAATTATCGCAAAAAAAAAACAATATTATAAGTAAGCACCCAATGAAGTATTAAATGCAGCGGTACAACAGACAAATCACTCAGTTGGCAGTTTCGAAGCTGGATCGCCACATAAACTTTCAAAGGAAGCAAGACAATAGCGAAGATAACTACAGCTACAGAACTTCTTCTTATTGAGTGTAACCAAATGCGACAGCCATGGAAACATTTGGCTGTAAGGACCACTGAAGACGTTCTTTATACTAAATGCCGAGCACAGAATTAGAACTCGCCGTGGGACATGAACTACAGAGCTCTCAGAATATAGTTATTTTTTTTACCCTTACCGCGTATTTATTGGAAAATTTTCCGCTGATGATGGATAGAGTCCGAAACGTTCGGTTTTACTGATTGGTGGCTGCATAGCTTTTCAGTTCTGTACTACCTATATTGTTAAGACGAACTACTTATCTTCTTTGGTACGTACAACCGCATGTGTTCGGTAGGAGCATTTGGCTACAATAACTAAAGACTTATTGACGAGTAGCTACCGGGGCACAGCGCAGTCGATAAATATTGTGAACCGCAAGTCTGAGTTAGAAACTGGCTAGAACCAGGAGTCTGAGTCTGTGCAAATGAGTCTATTTTACTACAAAAAGAAGCCGGAGTCGGATATTTTTATTGTCCGAGGAGTCGGAGTCGCAATCTGGCAAAATCCATGAGTCGAAGTCCGGTTTGGCCATCAGATTCCGCAACCTCGGCAGCTACCCTTTCAAGTGAGAGCAAATTGCACAACAAATTCATTGCAGCCATCTCACTGGCGAGCTGGCCGTAAAGTGGCGTTTTCTACAAGACAGGCGAGTTGCGTCTCAAAGTTATTATTATTACCGGCGAGCGAAGAAGCGAAGAGTGGTGATACTGCTTCCGTTTACGGTTGTATGTTTGTTTGTCTGTCCATCCAAAACGAGGCAGAAGGAGTTGGGCCATCATCACAAGCTTTTTCAGGCAGTCAGGTGGGTTGACTAAGATGTGAAAAATGCCAAGAATCCAGAGTTAGCTGGCCATCAGAAATGAAGGCGCTGCCTTTTAACTCTTCACTCAGCACTTTTAGTTCCCCACCCCCCCTCCCTTATCGAGGGTGGTCTTACGCCACGAGGCATTCTAGTTCAATACTGCAAATGCATTCGCTGCAGAATATTGCAGTGGAGAGTAAGATGTAAGATTGCATCAGCATACACTGAATTTAGAATTGGGCTATCTTTTGTTATTCAATATTGCTTACTAGTTTTATTTCGGTATAGCTAGTTACAAAACACGAAATATAATTATTTGAGTCACGTATTGGTCTAAAAAAATTTGGAAATGTGATACGTTTTTTGAATATTATGAAGGCAGAAAAAAACAATACTTTAACAGAATGGTGAGGTGAACGCTGAAATTCAGTTTTATTCAGTTTGTATTACTGCACGCATCATCGTTCTTATACTTAGGCTGACATCGCGAGAGTTGGTGGAGAACTAAGTATGAAAGTATAAGAGAAAAATTCAGTACATACACCCACGAACTATACGGTGCTCAGTGTATGATTAGAATTATTCCCCTTATGTTATATTATAGTATGCAATCGTTCTCCAAATTACTATTTTCTCGCCCATTTCCAGCACGCTCAAGATCAATCAAAAGTTGCACTGTTGCATTATAACCGAAATGTTCACTACGTATGGACACCAATAACACAAAGTTCACCTATGATTAGGACCAACCATTAAGGTGTTACTCCTACAATTGGTGTCACAGATATCACTTCATAGCCTAAAATTTTAGTGCTGTTAACCCAAGTGATCCTTTTCCAAGAGCAATCAAAAGTTGCATGTCATAAAGTTCAGGACTCGGAGCCTATAACAAAGTTCATATATGATTATCATCGACATCTAACACGTTTTTACGGTACTGCAGTGGGTGACTCAAACCACAAAGATATTCACTCATATTCATTATAAATAGAAAGTTCCATCATCATCATCATAATAGATAAAAGGAGCGCTACTATAGAGAAGAAGCACAATTGGGATAAATGGCCAATACATTGATAGAATCGGTGCCAGAGACGTCAGTTTGTCCTACAATAGTCCAATACGATGACACGGACACTATAGCTGCGCGTTCACGCATGGGCACATCTGTCAGAAGTTTCTCTCATAAAGGGCAGGAATGCAAACCCATTACACAGAGCTTGTGTATGATTAGGACCAATCATTAATGCATTAGTACTACAACTGGTGCCAGAGGTATCACTTTATAGCCCCACACTCCAATACGATGACCCAATCACCTGCGATTCACGCGGTGAAAAGTTCATCTCATATAATCAAAGGATGAAAACCCATGAAACAGAGTTCATGTATGATTAAGACCAATCATTAATACATTAGTACTACGACTGGCGCCAGAGATATCACTTTATAGCCCAAACGCCCAATACGACGATCACGATACCCAGGATAGACGCATGTTCAAGATCAATCAAAAGTTGCATGTTAGCGCGTAATGAGAGTCGCCGTCCGCTACCAGGGCTGTCAGATGCACGCCATCAAACAACCAGCCCCTGAAAAGATCAATCAGATTGTTGGCTAAACATTTTATCTTCAATTAAGAGATAGTGGTCGGTATCAATCAACACTTAGCGAATAAAAAAACTTGGACTACACGAACGAAGCTTAAGGAACACGCACTTTAACGTACAAGTCCGAATTTTAGCGAATAAGAAACTTGTATTACACGCACGAAGGTTATATTATGCGAATTTTTGGAATTTTAGCGAATAAGAAACTTGCATTACACTAAAAAAACTCAAGCAACTAGCAGTTCCGTTTTTTTTTGCGAATAAAAAACTTACGAAATACACCAAAGAACTTGTAGAGTTAGAGAATAAAAAAAAATAATAATCTACACGCACACATGCACACATACGAATTTTATGGAACATGTGCTCCTCTTTTAACACTTGGACCGCGTTTTGCGCCATATATGGTGCACGCTCATGAAATGAATTCTGATTACAAGACTAGATTTGTCTGAAATAGAAATGTGTCCTTGCACATAATGAAGTACCCTACAAAAAAATATGACATAATTTGTTTTAATATAATTTCCTATAAATTTGAATTGTTCAAGGAACAAATATCAAGTATGATATTGGCGGTCCTATAGGACCAGGATGCCTGAATGATTGCTCATCGCATACCTCGGAGTCGCAGTCAACGTGTTAATTGAAGACGCCATTTTAGCGAGTAAGAAATTTTGAACTCTGCGCAAAGAGCCGAATAAACGCACTTTATTTTCAAGACGCTTATTTTTATACGTTTGAAAAATGATTCAATCAACAGAATAAGCACGAAACGAAGCAACAATTGACAGGCATGTTTACTTACAAGACACCCGTTTCAGGCAATAATGAAACGATTCAGTCAACACTTTAGGGAAAGTGAGAAACGTATCCCAGCCAAGACGCACTTTTTATGCTGATGGAAAAAGATACAATTAAAAAAAAAGGTGAAAAATATTCTAATTCTATTTCTGCACATATTTCTCACCTGGAGACACAAGATGTTAGCGGTTACATCAATACCGAGGATTTTCAATATCGATCATTTTAGCGGTAGGAAACAACAGAGCTGGTACTTCTATCTATTCCAAAACTCAACTAAGAGTGCAACCGGTATGGGAAAATATTTTTTTACCGTTTTCGGGGTTTGAGGAATGAGACGTAAATGTAACAGCGCCGACGTGTTTGCTTTGAAAGTTCACAAGCAAACACTGAAAAAAAAAAACATGGGAGACAAAGCATAACAAAATCCAAATTAAGAATGCAGACGATTGAAGGAATATATGTAGCTGAGTTCAAGTCTCGCCAAAATTGAAGATAAAAATTGAAGAAAATATTTATATATATATATATATATATATATATATATATATATATATATAGTTAAACTTAAGTCTTTACCGAAACGTATGGGCTGCAGTTCATCACGACCTCCCACAACAACCGACAATGAGCTCTGTAGGCAGTAAGGCTAACTAGACACTCTCTGTTTAGGAGTCTTGGAGACAGCCAGCGGACACACACACACCCAAACTGTTACTGCAGCACAACCCTTGCTTTCGCTTTGCTACAGAGGCTTGCAATTAGGCTAGATAGCTGGCTGTAGACGGACCAACAGACATATCCTCAGAGAGCAACCGGTACTCATGCTGCGGCTCTCAATGAGCTTTTCGCGGTTATTTCAAAAATGTAATTATCCACCATACAGAAGCTTGCGTTTAAGACAATGTTGAGCTGTAAAAACACAATCGAATAGAAGTGAGCTCAGCACAGACTTCAAGTTCTGTGGCATTTTAAATCCTCTCAATAATAAACTGCAATCCTGTAGGTATCGCAGACAGAAACGTCTTTGGCTGTAACGAATCGGGAAAGTAGCAGAATAGGTACTTTTTTTAAAGCGTGTTCATGCGATAGTCGTTTAGTCATGATGTACGGTTTGCCACGTTTTGTCACATCCCTGTAGACACAAATATATGCCTCCCAAAGAATTTACTAAAATGCTAGTCGTCTGGTCACTTGGTTTAGCAAGCATCATGGGTGATTCCTTTCCCTATCCGTTCAAAATTGGAGCGAATTACAATTCAGAAAACTCAAGACTTTTGTGCCGTTTGTAGGAGCAGAGCAATGCAGTACTACGTACGTATAGGGAGCAACACTGTCGCGAGACTCGGGTTTACGCCGCGCACACGCGGACATATAGGCGCCGACGTAGACGAGTACTAATGCTTGCGTGAAACCACGTGACTAGACAGCGGTGAAACAGGACAATGTTAGTGCGAAGCCACGCGACAAGGCAGCGCCTAAGACGACGGCGCTGATGTGTAACAATGTTTGCACGAAGCCCCGCGACAAGGCAGCGCCTAAGACGACGGCGCTGATGAGTAACAATGTTTGCACGAAGCCACGCGACAAGGCAGCGCCTAAGACGACGGCGCTGATGTGTAACAATGTTTGCACGAAGCCCCGCGTCAAGGCAGCGCCTAAGACGACGGCGCTGATGAGTAACAATGTTTGCACGAAGCCACGCGACAAGGCAGCGCCTAAGACGACGGCGCTGATGTGTAACAATGTTTGCGCGAAGCCACGCGACAAGGCAGCGCCTAAGACGACGGCGCTGATGTGTAACAATGTTTGCACGAAGCCACGCGACAAGGCAGCGCCTAAGACGACGGCGCTGATGTGTACCAATGTTTGCACGAAGCCCCGCGTCAAGGCAGCGCCTAAGACGACGGCGCTGATGTGTAACAATGTTTGCGCGAAGCCACGCGACAAGGCAGCGCCTAAGACGACGGCGCTGATGTGTAACAATGTTTGCGCGAAGCAGCGGGGCGCACGAAGTTGTGTTTGCACTGTGTCCTCTCCCTCGACCAAGGTCGATAATTACGCTGTCCCGATGCGGTTTCATTACCCTCCAAGCAATTTCCTGGACAAATAATAACCTTCCGAGACCGAAGTTGAAGAGGAAGATACATGGAAGAATATCACTGGCACTACGAAGAACAGATGCCAGCTTGGGTTGCCGTTATTAATTAAAGGAAGCCACCCGAGACTCGGGCGAGTCTCAGTTCAAATATACTCAATTGCTCTTGGTTCTCGATTGCTCAGTTATAAATACATTTCATTCAGACCGCCCGAACTCGATGAGGTCTCTATGATGGGCTTTAGACGAATTTGCAGGTGAATGGAACTGAAACATAGAACAAAACTGAAAAATTTAAGCACGCCAGTTCGTTCGAGCAGCGTAATTATGTAAACTAGCTGGACCCGTGAAAATTTTCATGGTTTACCAACTTTATTTTGAGTGTTTGGAAAATTTCCTTCTACCGGTATGCTTGTTGTTGGATTTTAATGTAATTAGTTGCACATCTAATTTAATCGTGTTAATTTTTGCAAATCGGTAGNAGCGCCTAAGACGACGGCGCTGATGTGTAACAAAGTTTGCGCGAAGCCACGCGACAAGGCAGCGCCTAAGACGACGGCGCTGATGTGTAACAATGTTTGCGCGAAGCCACGCGACAAGGCAGCGCCTAAGACGACGGCGCTGATGTGTAACAAAGTTTGCGCGAAGCCACGCGACAAGGCAGCGCCTAAGACGACGGCGCTGATGTGTAACAATGTTTGCGCGAATCCACGCGACAAGGCAGCGCCTAAGACGACGGCGCTGATGTGTAACAATGTTTGCACGAAGCAGCGGGGCGCACGAAGTCGTGTTTGCACTGTGTCCTCTCCCTCGACCAAGGTCGATAATTACGCTGTCCCGATGCGGTTTCATTACCCTCAAAGCAATTTCCTGGACAAATAATAACCTTCCGAGACCGAAGTTGGAGAGGAAGATACATGGAAGAATATCACTGGCACTAAGAAGAACAGATGCCAGCTTGGGTTGCCGTTATTAATTAAAGGAAGCCACCCGAGACTCGGGAGAGTCTCAGTTCAAATATACTCAATTGCTCTTGGTTCTCGATTGCTCAGCTATAAATACATTTCATTCAGACCGCCCGAACTCGATGAGGTCCCTATGATGGG
Source organism: Parhyale hawaiensis (assembly GCA_001587735.2). NCBI lineage: Eukaryota > Metazoa > Arthropoda > Malacostraca > Amphipoda > Hyalidae > Parhyale > Parhyale hawaiensis. The sequence goes on from LQNS02276620.1 coordinate 4,705,914, forward strand.
CTTTAGACGAATTTGCAGCTGAATGGAACTGAAACATAGAACATTACTGAAAAATTTTAAGCACGCCAGTTCGTTCAAGCAGCGTAGTAATGTAAATTATGAAGGTCGAGCAATATATTATCATCAAGTCTAACCTCCTGGGAGGAGGTAATAAAGAGCACCGGTAGAGATTCATTTATAAGTTTTTTTCTCACATGTGGCGCCTTGAAGTCCACACACAATATTTACGTTAAAAATTATTAAACTCCTCAACGGAATGAAACTCGACGACTTATGAGCTGATGAATTGTGGTAGGCGAGCAGAAGTTTTCTTTCTGCATCTCAAAGTCAAATCTAAAGTAACCTAAGACTAAAGTGCATCTCACAAGACCCTGTGCGACCTAACAGTTTGAAAATTATGTGATAGTCTTAAATTTCTCAGATACAGCACCGTGTTTCCAGAGAGGGAGATAAAAAAAAGGGAACATGAACTGCGCCAAGACAAACAAGGGACTAACACATGGAGCGACAGATTGTCGGGAAAGAAAAGTAAAAAAAGTAAAGCTAAATCTTTACGAGGGAACAGAAAAACAAAGGGCTGTTTAAAGCATAAAATGGGCATACCTGACTCCTGTAACTCTAGTGATAATCTCACGTCCTTCGTGATGCCTCACAGCTCGGCTCTTTAGTTGGAGATCCCAGTATCCGGGACGATATTGGACCAAGTTTGAATTTCGGGATATCCTCAAAATTATGTTTCATTTTACACCTGTCTCAAAAACTGTTTCTGCGGCTGAAGGAGCTTGTTCGGGAGCTCTTCAGAGGCAGTTATCTATTCATTAGTTAGCGAATACTTCACCTATGAGCCCTGCTATGTCAACTGACATCCTGCAGTGGAAGTTGAGACGAGAGGGTATCTCTAACTGGATGTTTAATTACTCACCTCCACCACAGACGAAGTGACCAGAGTCACTTTAGTTATGTCCTTAAATATTCTGTGATTTTGATTTCAGGGTCTTCATTTCCAACCGAGATTGGGAACCCTGCGCACAGTACTACAAACGAGCCAAAAATATGTTCCTCCGACATCCAAGAAGCTATGTGAGGGACATCTTGTGCAACCGACAGACGTACGATGTGAACAAAATGATCATTCATCAGCAACTTCATTCAAAAATTTGCAGCTTTCAACAGATTCTGTCAAATGTCGCAGCGAAAATGTCACAAAAGATAGGCAAAGAAAGGGAGCGTTCATTTACTGCTGAATTGGTTTTCGCCTTGATTGATGAGAGAGAGAGAGGGAGCTCGCCTTCAGCCTAACTACGAGCACGAAACGGAGCCCAGAAAACTTTGACTTCTTACAGGAAGCGGACACCAAATCTGCATAATGACTTCAAAAATCAAAGAAAAATTCCCTCTCATTCACAAGACTTTTTACACGACACAGGAATTGGAAATTCCTCCTCGTCCATTAGCTTCGATTCCTCAACCCCTAAAGCGGCTATCAGAACTTTCTGATGAAAAGCGCCGTTTTTCAATGACCATCCGCGATATCAGACGTCGAAATTGATTCTGGTGTCCAGAACTGCATCGTGCAAGGGCCCAGCCATGCATGTCAGAGGGACCTCAGTGAAATGCAATAGTAATTCTTTATAGTAGGCAATGATAACAGTCGTTTAGGAGTGATTGTATGGAGGCGAAAAAGGCTACATGGGCGAAATATGTTTACATGTGTAGCCTGGTTCTTCCTGTTCTACTACAATAACGGTAGAAATTGACAGGTGTGTCAAGGAAGCCTTTCATAATTGTGCCAATAACAGGAAGTCAGGCGTAAGTGACAGAGCAGAGCAAAGAGACCTTTAATATGGGCATGAAATACTTACAAAATAGGAAGAAGATAGGACGTAGAGACTTTGCCGGGAGATAAAGATCACTTTCATAATACTTCAAAAATAAAAACTTGGAATAACAACACAGTTGTTTCTAATTTCATTAAAACCTGTTGCAGCTTACTACACCCTCACGAAAGACTTGCTCACCTTCAAACGTACTCGATTCAACGGAGATTCGAGTGCTTCACGATAATATAAGTTTTGAAGATTCTAGAAGGAATTGTTATAACTATCAAGGGGCAGATTCATTGTAGCCAGATACTCGAAACTGCAATGGACGTACTACTGAAGTGCGAGTTCTTATCAAAAATGGTTGTGATGTAACTAAGAAGTATTAGCTTTACTGTCCGGAGGCGAGCTTGTTCAACAAAATGCCTCGTCACGTTCGAAAGGTCACCGGCATTGAAATGCGAAGCTAAAAAATTACTAGACGCAGCGTCAGACTGACCAACTGTAAATGGCTACGTGCAATGTGGAGATAACTCGCTACTACCCTAAAAAATTTTCGGCCGGCTTAAAAGCTAGAACCGTAAATTAGCTGCTGGGGTAGCCGAAAATTCTGTTGGGGTAACCCTCCCGCTGGTCACGGAAAGCAGAGTCATATCTACACATGCCACCTGGACCTCGTCCGAAGAATCGTCAAGGTGTTTCAAGGTACACTCATCCTAATTTGATTTAGAACTTCGAGCAGCTAACCGCAACGTTCCTAATTTCATTGTAACTTGGAGCAGTTTACCACATGTAGTTAATTTCGTCAAAACTTGAAGCAACTAACAACCCTATTCCTAATTTCGTAACAGAGCAGAAGGTACATCCACAAGTTAGGATCAAGGTCAGTTTACCCATACACCTCCTCACCCAATGCAGCTTCTTGGTCACGGCTATCATCCTTCATCTCAGATGATTAATTCAGAAGCGATAGCAACGGCGCAATTTCAGCAACAGCAAGGCTGTAAACTTTGTCCTTGATTTCACTTCGGGGAGCCATCAATGTACTGAAGAAGCATTTTAGCTGTCAATCCTGTGACAGGCGCATGCTTGCGCTAGCCCTCGTTCGGCTCCAGCGCCGCAAAAAGCAGGCCGAACAATTGGGACCATTCCGAGCACACCAGCTTTTATAAAGCAATGGGAATTGCAAGGACGCTCAATAGTATAATATTGGAATTGGTACGGTTTGTAAGCAGCGAGGTTTTATAAAGCAAAAGGGACGGTAAAGAGGCTTAATAGTATAATATTGGAATTGGTACGGTTTGTAAGCAGCGAGGTTTTATAAAGCAAAAGGGACGGTAAAGAGGCTACCTTACCTTTGATACCTTTGATGATACTTCGGACGAGGTCCAGGCGACGTTACGCACGCCGCCCATCTTGTGCAGAGGTGATGCTGCAGTCCGTGACCAGCGGGGTGGCTAACAACGAGTTATCCC
>LQNS02276620.1:4721079-4731336 GCA_001587735.2 Parhyale hawaiensis
TAACGTTTTGGGAAAATCCGTTCATCCGTTCGTTTGTTTGTTTGTCTGCCTCATTTTTCTCAACGCCATAACTCAAAAAGTTATGGACGGATTTTGATGAAATTTACATGAGTTGCTAGGTATATTACGAAGAGTAAATGACCAAACTTTTGGAGTAATCTTTTCGTTCGTTTGTCACAGTTTCTAATTTTAGGCTTGTTAGCACAATAATTAAAAAAAATTATGAATGGATCTTTATGAAATTTATAGGAGTTGTTAGTAATTAGTAAATCATTGAATTTTGGTGCAGGTCGGTTTGACTCATGTTTGTCATAATGTTTGTTAGCAGCATAACTCAAAAGTTATGAGCGGATCTTTACGAAAATTGTACAACCTGCTAATACCATCAAAGGACACAAATGAAAATAGATTTTAGAGTTAATAAAAAGAAAAACATTGTTTCAATGCCAAATTGAATTTTTCGTTACCGTTGACGGGGGTATGCGCTCTCAGAATGCTCTAGCTTAGTTATTCATAGGTTGGAGGTTCAAGTCACTTTTATCATTACTTTGTGAAGGTTAGTGTAATACAGAGACATAATCTGAGCAACGATAACGGCACTTCTTCAAGGAACTGTCCAGTTTACGTTAACGCAACTTTACAAGGCGTTTGTACATCTGGCCCCAGGTCCGGTCGCTACAGGTTATAAAACTGCCATAATCCCAAGGACTAAACACCTTACAAACTTTATTTCTACACTTTTTTATTTTATCCAGGACAAATCTAATGATGGAAGGAACTGAAGAGTCGAACAGATCAATCGAAAATTCTGCTTCTATAATAAATACTGTGATGCATATATCCTTCATCCATGGACTCTACCGTCTGCCTGAAGATGATACGTACCCATCGTCCATCGTCACGTGACGGTTGAAAAGCGTTCTAACGAAGATATCCGGTGTCTTAACTTTCCCCAGCATCTTTACTACACAGAATCTACCACAATTTTAAAGATTCGATGCAAGGAGAAATGAGATATAGGCGGAATTTTTAACCGAACTCGTGCTCTATATACATGTGAAGGATATAAGTGCATGCGCACAAGCGTGCGTAGAGACCCATGCCAACTGGTGAAAGTGGCTCAGGTACTTTAGCAATCCATATATTTATGGCACATATATATATCTCAGATATTTGGTACCACTAGCACGTGAAATTATTCCAGAAGGAAGCCCACAGTCTTCCCATTTTTTCGAGCTCGATAAATACTCATCATTAAATACATACATATATTTATATATTAAAGTGACTGAGCTACTCTGAGCGTCAGTCTGCACAGGACTTTATATTCGCTTATGCGAGGGGACGCTTATATAATTCATAATATTGGCGCCATAAAACCCAAGCACAGGGGATGACGCGCTGCTTCTTACATTAATATATGCATGTGGCAGCATACGGCCCCCGGGGACTGATAATAAAGATCTAGTCTATGTTCCAGAACCAAAGACAAGAAGTTACAGCAAAGTTTACTTTTCTAGTGTTCAATAACAGGAATCTGAAGTTTGCTTCACAAACCCAAAGTAAGCAGTTGTGTCGATAGAAACGGTAAAGGGCTCGAGAGCAAAAATAATTTGTCTCAGTATTTCAGACACTCTAATACAATTGTTCTGAATTTTTTTTTTCACTACTGGTACAGTCTGAAGGCGAACAAGGTCGTTTGGTAGCATTGCTGAAGTCAACAAAACGTATCCATATGGAAACAAAATAGGTTTCTAAATATAGCCATTTATTCCTTCTGTTCGCCAAAAATAATGAAAAAAAAAAAAATAATGACATTTTCTTAGTAACAACTTAAGTCGTGCCCCACGACATGCACTGACTTGGCTGTTGTTGAGTTCAATGGTCTTGTCAAATCGAGGATGTTTACGGCTGAAAAAACTAACATGTGTTGGGCGTCGAGTCGACTCCGAAATTCCGTTTCGATAAGCGCAGGATTACTACAAATTTTGTTACGTAGTTGCAAGCTCCGTTTCCGCAAGAAAGGCGATATCACAGAGGAGGAAAGAAGGGATGTTTAAGACATAGAGTATGTCGATAGAAACGTAGAACCCATGCACGAGGGTGTTCTCATACAGGATCAACGCGCATGGGAACAGTAAGTTGGGGAAGGAGAGGAAGAACAGAGGAAAGTAACAGCAGCAGGAGAAGGAGAGTGAAAGGATGCAAAGTGGGCAAGAAAGAAGGACGTCCAGAAGGCGTAGCTAAGACTAAGATAACCTTCAGTACCCCTGGGGTCTGATGTACGCGGAGCGAGACTTTATTAAGTGGAAGGAAATTTAACGGACTAATCTACCCGGGCGCATTGTTGGCAGGGTTGATGCGAGTGCGAGTACCAGTACGATATTGCTTCTAATTCTTCGTAGACTTCAACTGCATTATCATCTTTGTTTAGCATTGAGACTTATCTCATATAAGTCACTGGCAGGGCCAATTTTTTGATAAACCAGAGCTGCGATTTGTACTCCCCGGAATACCAAGACCGTAGGTTGAGAACCAATGCTCTTGGGGATGCTTGGCAGCCTCACTATACAGCTGTTATTATGATACTATAGCTTTCCAGGAGGCCAAATCTTCCGTTAGGGTATGCGTTATACTTGAAAACCTTCTTGATGCTAGGCTGCATTAATTTGCTACAAGGACTATTGGCCCTACTGTATTTCTATGAGAAAAAAAGAAAAAATAATCTTGCAGCAGATATGGTTAAGCAAACCGTAAGAATACGGTGTAATTTTTTTTCAATGGTACCAGTGGGATTTTGAAGATTCCAGCGCAGTTACAATGCAATTAAAATCCCTAATGCTTATCATAAATAGCGTGACTGTGTGACTAAGACGGCGATGACCGCTACCTAAATTACTTCCATGACTGACACATCGATCTATCGATGACACACCTAAAATCATTAATTTAGTATCATGCTTCCCATCGCCATGGTGAAATATGTCAAAATACTCACTGAATACAGTAATATAACCACCTAAAATACAGATGGGATTTCTTACAAATACTAGTACCATTATTGTTTGCCTTCTAAGTTAAGAAGCGTCACTTAAAAAAACAATGAATAGAATTATAGACAATGCTCGACAACTGAGCGTTAGGCTGATCTATGTAGACAGTTTTCTGCTTAAGCATGGGACCTACAAAGACGAACTAGGTATTTACAGTGATGAAACGAATGTATTATCGAGACATACTGAATAAGCTCATCTTAGGGCGATAAAGTAAATTACAATAATTTTTAAGTGACTTTGGTACCTTAGATGACAAATTTGCTCTCTTCACTCATAGAAACGTTCCATAGCCCATTAACTGCAGGAATGGATATTTCAGTCATGCGCAGTCAATGGGTTAATTCTATCACTATGAACAACTGCTTTCGATCGGAATCTCTATGCTAATTAGGCAACATTATGCGAAAGTTTTATCAAACTCTTCTACTGCCAAGTTGGGACTTTTCAGTGCGCAGTCAAGTACAGTGAGCCAGTAACTATGCAAGCCCATGACAGTATATTGGCAATTCTACAGGGATGTGAGAAAGAGAACTGAGAGAACGAAGCACGAGAAGGTACAATCCCTCACCAGTGAGCGTGAAAAATTCACGTCCGACACTGAAATACGAAAAACAGAAAACGGAAGAGTTCTTTTTAGCTGGACCGACATGCCTGTTTGATAATACAGCGAGGCAGACGATGGGAAAAATCAAACACCCACTTTCAAATGCGATGAATTCCGGCTGGAAATAGTGATGCTTTCGGAAGTAAAAAAAAAAGGTCCGCGTTAAAGTTCCAAATGTGAAGTAGCTCGGTGATGCGTAACGAAAGAATATGTCGCGTGATGGAAATTTGGTGGTGACGAGGAAAACAGTTATTGAATATCGGAAAGAAAAATCAGTCATCTATGCCAACTACGCTCAGTTGCAATAAAAAACTTCAATATCCACAGGTGCTAAACTCGCGCAGAATTGATTTAAAACACCAAACGCTGAAGGGTTGATAAGCCAGGAAAAAATACCGATTGAAGTCCACAGGAAAACTAATTAATAAAAAAAATGGATATCATTAGAAGAAGTTGAAACTGCAGTTGGGCAAGATTATTGTCATAAAACATGAACCTGAGGAATATGCAAAAAAAAAAAAAAATAGCGCATAACCAAATAAGCAAAACAAATATATAGCCAGGGCTCAACATGTGAGCTGTTCTTAACCACAATAAACCATACTCCTCGTAGAAACGTACAACCCGTAGCATAGCACAGGTTCCACAAGAAAGGTCTCAAACACTGGTTCTGAACAGACAGATATTGCTTGCGGGACGTGTGCGGACACACGAGTAGAATCCCACACTTTCGCCAAGAGAACTAAGCTGTCGCTGCACTTCATCGGGCAGTAGAAAGTCCAAATCTAACTCAAGTGCACAAAATGATTAGTGCTTGTAGCTGACAGAGGTACAAGTAATACCTAACCTGGTTGATTAATATGTTACTTAACCACAAAAAAAATTGTACACATTAAGTAATAAGTTAGCAAGCCTATGCTTAGCCTCATTACATACCGAAACAAGGAAAAACTTTGACGGTCAGGTGAAACATTCACCTTAACTTTGTTTTCCCCCGAAAAAATCACTTTCAAAACGCGGTCTCATTGCAGTTCTGGGAATTTCCTTTGTTGCACTTTTTCGATTGGATTTTAACCCTGCAAAGTCTTAAGTCCACAAGAGCAGACATGGCAAACAAGGCCGTTCTTACGAGAAACCAAAATTTTGGTCGGGCCTCACAGAGCTTAAGGACAATCGTAGCGGGTGGTTTTAGGAAGAAACCAAACCAGGGTAATTGTTATTCCGTATGATCAAAGTAGTCCCTCGTTATGAATGGTACAAAAAGTGAATACAGTATCATATAAACTTTGTTATATATACATATAGTCTATTAGAGTCCCAATAGAGCATTTAAGGTAAATTGAAAACTTGATAATTTCGAACTTCCCTTGGTGAGACACAGCGTAGTGGCAATGGGACAACCACTCAAGCAGAATTTGTTTAGAGGTGGCGCAAGTGTATACGAAGTTGCATTATATACAGGTCTCAATAAAAAGTACAGGTTGATATTCACTTGCACCACCTCTAAATATAAACAGATTTGTTTCATTTTTTTTTTCACGAAAGATTGTCTCACTTCTACACAGTATCCCATTCAGCTAGGGCCGTTAAAAATATAAAGTTTTATTCCCTCCGTAAGAGTTCCCGGCAGCCTAACATATCTATACATCTCATAAAATCTATCTTGGAATATAAGAATCTTCTACCGCACGTACATGAAGCTGTGTAGAGAGCCCCCATACCAACAGTGATACACTCTGATCACTGATCAGGCATCTACAATAAAGCTGAAACTCAAATCCCTCAGGAGAGCAATTGGATGGCCGCTCAAAACTGCAGGCATCGTATCGAACAGCTTCGACTTTTGCGGGAAAACTTGTCAGGAATTTTGAAAGCCGCAAACTTTCAGGAAAAAATAAGCATTTTTGCAAGGCAACTTTCGATGAACTTTTGGTACTAAAGGCGAAAAGAACATTCTAAACACGCCATTGTCTATAGCAAGCACACAACATACATGAAAAGATCACACAGAATGTGCTATTATGAACAGCATACGCTGTAGAGTGAAGAGTTAACATACGGATATTTTGTTCACATGCACTTTAGAAGGATCAGCGCCAAACAAAAGCTATACTATTTGGTGGTGAGTTTCAATCGATGGTATATTTTAATTAAACGTTTACGGAAGTTGTTTAATCATTAAAGACCGGTTAGTACATAAACTGGAAAAGGTACGTACTGTAGATGGCACGAGTGTTCCCATTTGGGACACACGTTTCCATATAGTTAGTCCATAATTTTGCTGTAGACCAGTATCTTAAAATCGGTAAAGTTGTTATTACCACTACACTATCAATTACAAATATTATCACTACACTATCTATAACAACTATATCACAAGTATTATTATTAGTATTATTGTAAGCACTAATGACATGTTTATCATTATTTTTCTTGCACTTATCATTTAATAGTAAGGTTCTTCAACCAGATACACTGATGGACCCGTTACACGAAGGTGAAATGCATGGCGAATTGACCCAATCTTGACAGAGTACAACACTAGCTACCATGACGTCACGTTACCAGACAGGGTTTGAAACAAATATTCAAATTTTCACCCTACAATCAGTGGGCGCTTTTGACTTTCAGATTACGAGCGCGAGCTAACAATCACTATATAAAAAATGAACATTAATCTGAACGGTATGTAGGTACCATTTTTCCAACACACATTTCGTTTCCCAGAAAGCAAGTTTAGTCTTGCTTTTTATTCTGTGGCTTCGCAGCGTTAATACTAAAAAAAAAATTTAAATCAACACTCAGTAGATGATGGAATAGTTGCTGTCATAATCATCCTCATAGTGTACTACGATGGGAACTCAAAATACGGCTTCACATGTTGTCTAACGCACTAAGATTTATAACTCAAAGTGCACTAGCTCTTTTCAACCATTTTTCATTCAAAGTCCGCAGCAGACGTTAGTCTTCCGTCCCATGCTTTCATGTCACAGCGTCCGAAAGATAGCTACGTCAAGTGTGTCCAAACGCATCTGTATGTCTCGTAAAAGACTCTCTAAATTGTTAACCATACTAAATAAGACGCATATCAACTAGCTTAGCATATGTCACTAGTCAAGTTTCCGATGCCTTTTCAAATTCTGAGTATATAACCGGAAAAAATCAGCTCACTTTTTAAACCGACACAGCTACGCTTCGGACGCTGTTAAGTGAACGCACAGGACTAAAGACTATCGTCTGCAGCGGCTCAACATTATAAGCCTATCACTCACCAGCAATTTCAAGAGTGGCGTTGTTGGACACAACTGTGCCCACTTCACTAGAGGCCTCGCACCAATACACCCCCGCATCGTCCTCCTTCTTGCTGTGCACCACCCGCAAGAAGAAGAGGGAGCCCGTGGGCAGCAGCACACGCTGGCTCTTGGGATCGCTGGGCGAGGTTCTGCAACAGGAAAAGATTCAAATTAGGCAACAGGGAACACTTCAATTGAATGGTATAAATATAACTAATGGACTTACCACTGACTAGAATTCAATCAAAAGTAACAGAATAATCCAATTGAAAGGTATACATCACTAACGATGTAACTACTGAGCATTACAAATATAATGTAACAGTTGTGGCACTATTCCTAGCAAGTGGCAATAGTAAAAAGAAAAGAAACATCCATAAGATGAAGATGTTTCCTGACTAAAAAATTTGTCAGAAGCAGTTGCAATTTAGTTTAAAAAGTAGCTACTCATTTTCTACGTTAAATTGTTTGTGTTTCAGTGACATTTGTTAACTATAGTCAATTATTTCTGGTAACAGGCAATCACGCTTTTAAGTACCTAATATATATGTTTACTCTTCAAGCATTAAGCCGGATAAAATCCAAACTCGCTAACTAAAATTTGCAACGTTATCAGCAATAGTTACATTCAGCTAACTTTAAAACACAAGTGTTCTAAAGAAATAATCTGGTGGTCAATTATTCACTCATTACGAAAAGCCGAGTGTACCACTAAANTTGCCAGAGAGGAGCCGGACCAACAGGTCCATTGCCAGAGAGGAGCCGGACCAACAGGTCCATTGCCAGAGAGGAGCCGGACCAACAGGTCCATTGCCAGAGAGGAGCCGGACCAACAGGTCCATTGCCAGAGAGGAGCAGGTCCAACAGGTCCATTGCCAGAGAGGAGCCGGACCAACAGGTCCATTGCCAGAGAGGAGCCGGACCAACAGGTCCATTGCCAGAGAGGAGCCGGGACTAACTACTATTATATGCAGGGTCGCGGAGTCGGTTGGATCAAGAGCGACTTCGATTCCTGGGTCCGGCCCGTTTCTGACTCCGACTTCTCGGAGTCTAAACATGTACGACTCGTACTGACTCCGACTCAGATACGCTTCCTCAACAAAATAGGTACAGTCTCACCGGCTTGACTTATGAGTTCAGCCAGTTTCCGACTCCGACTTATGGTTCCCAAAAAAGATAGACTCTCCAATGCGCATTATACTATTCTTAGCAAAGGAAAAGCACGATATTCTACGTCATTATTTATTATCCTTACATGTACGCTCATTAAAAATAAGCCCGAGTGCACCGCTAACAAGCGTCACACAGACACATGACTCTACAGCGCGCACACACACGAGCTACAGGTAAGTCGAGTCCCTTTACCTCGCGTAACGAGGCCCAGGAAGACGATAATCCCGCGCAGAAAAAACTTTCTAGGCACAAGAGAGAAGTGTAATTTCCCCAGAGTTGCCGAGATAGAGTCATCAGGTAGAGCTCGTCCAATGTTCTCAAAATAACAACTCCCTAATGTGGGATAAATTCACAAGGAGACAAGGAGTCACGCGAGGGAGNCAGGAAGACGATAATCCCGCGCAGAAAAAAACTTTCTAGGCACAAGAGAGAAGTGTAATTTCCCCAGAGTTGCCGAGATAGAGTCATCAGGTAGAGCTCGTCCAATGTTCTCAAAATAACAACTCCCTAATGTGGGATAAATTCAGAAGGAGACAAGGAGTCACGCGAGGGAGACGCTATACAACAGACGACGCGGCGATCATAAAGGTTGTTTTAGGCCTCAGCTTGCCAAGTGAAACCGCGGCTGTAAATAGAGCAGCGGAGTCCTACCGCGCACTGTTTAGAATTGTGAATTAAGCATTAGAGTTCCGTACAAAAGTGTTGTCGACCATACAAACGAAGCGAACTGCATCACAAGAAAACGTGAAATGGGCTGAAAATATTGTATCCTCGGTAGTAATTGCAGGAAAAAAAATAAAGTAATATAGTTCATTTATTGAGATGGACGTTCAGCCACATAGGATCTACAATTTAATTATTATTATTATGACACAGAATAAAAATAAGGCAGTTTCTTGTAAATTTGGAGGCTGAGCAAGCAGATGAGCTCATTTTACGACAACATAAAATGCCTTGCATTCTCTGTACATAGACTGAGGCGGTATTTCTTAAACTATTTTGAACAATTTTTATTAAACTTCACATCTAATGATCGACATCACTATTGAAAAACAACAGTTTTTGTGAAGATCATCAATTAATTTTTTCTACTGGCAGACTGTTGCCAATCAATCACGTAAAAATAGAACATTTCTAGGTACATTTCATTTTAGAGCCACTTCAGTGAGCACACCACCGCCAGCCATCGAACGAAAAGCAACCTACTGCACCCTAGCAAAATTTTTGGCGGTCTGAGAAGCTGATTTACTGTATCTATTACGTTCTTGGACGACCCAGAATGCCATTGGGCACAGAAATCTATTTTTTCAGCTACCCATACACAAAACGTGGTATTATATTAGTAAAGGACTATAAACAATAAACATATCAAAAAATACGATCATACAGCTTTTTTTTAAATAGGTTTTAGTGGTCAACTTTCTGCAACGTCGGAAGACATCAAGTAAGATAACCACAGTCATTTCCAGCGACCGTCGAGGTCAATTCAAGTCAGAAATCAAGAGATGAAAAACTGCGTTTACCAGACCTCGGATTTTCTCGCTTGCTTCTCAGCACCATCACTGCAATATATGGACACCGTCAAGGAAAAATGCACTTACCAGTCATCGTAGATTTACACGTAAAGAAATGAATGCACAGCGTTTTACAAATATCGGCTATTTCGGTAGGCTACTCTTAAACGAACACCTACAATGCATCAGCAAAACCATCCATTTATACCTAGAGAACATCGTGGTTCCAGGAACTGAATACACATATCACAAGTGTCAGATATTCTCCGCCCTTGAACAGCACTACCATTACAACACACGCAGCCAAGGAACCGTTTTCTTCTAGCGACCGACGGGGTCCCAGTGAGAAATGTCGATCATATATAGCAACATCCAGTCAAGAAGGAGCGCTTTGAATTTCTAGTGAGTGGCCATAAGTCAGTAGCAGGCGGGCATGAGGGTAGCAATGTTCAGGCAGTTAAGTCATCATGGTGCAAACAAGGCTCGTCTTCTCGTAGACAGAGCGGTCCATGCAAACAAGCTTCGAAGCTTAAGGAGTGAGCAGAGCGTTGAACAAGGGCCGCCATAATTTAGGAGAGCATGTATTAAGCCAAGAGTATCGGAGGTGTCAAATTAAC